>VSMD01108578.1:0-79970 GCA_008750895.1 Mirza zaza
AGAAGTGGCGAGAGCAAATATCCTAGTCTTATTCCTCATTTTGGGGGGAAAGTTTTCAGTCTTTCACTATCAGAGTGATATTAACCGTGAGTTTTTATAGATGCCTCCTTTCAAATTAAAGAAGATGTTTTCTATTCCTAACGTAAGAGTTTTTTAACCAAAAAGGAAGTTACATTTTGCCAAATACTTTTTCTCCATCTATTGAAATGATTATGTTCCCCCTTCTATTCTGTTAATATGGTGTATTAAATTGATTGATTTTGTTTGTTGAACCACCATTGGATTCCTGGAATAAATCTCAGCTGTGATGGATAATACTTTTTATATGTGCTAGATTCAGCTGGCTAGAATTCTTTGAGGATTTTTGCATCTATATTAATAAGGGATATTGTGTATTTTTTTCTTGTGATTTCTTTGCCGTTGGTATCTGGGAAATAATTGCCTCATAGAATAAGTTAAGATATGTTCTTCCTTTTTGGATTTTTTGGTAGATTTTGAGAGGGATTTCTGTTCATTCTTCTAACATTTCATATTATTTACCAGAGCAGACATCTTGTCTTGGTATTTTCTTTGTTGGCAGTTGTTTGTTTTGTTTTGCCTGTTTTCACTGATTCAGTCTCCTGAATACATCTGTTCAAGTTTTCTTTTTTTCTTGAGTTAGTTCTGTTTTGTTTTTGTATTTCTAGGAATATGTTCATTTCTATCGAGGTTGTCTAATGTGCTGGCATGGAACTGTTCAAAGTACTTTCTGACAATCCTTCCATAACTGTAAGGATAGTTGCCATATACCAATTTTCAATTCTGATATTAGCAATTTGAGTTATTTAGTCTTTTGTTCTTTTTCAGTTTCATTAGATTTTGCAGATTATGTTGATCTATCTAAATTAAAAAAAACAAACTTTTTTTTCTGTTGATCACCTCTATTGTTTTCCTATGTTCTATTTTGTTTATTTTACTATAATCTTCATTTTTTCCTTTGTTGGATTTGGGTTTAGTTTGCTCTTTATTTTCTAGTTTCTTAAAGAGGAAAGTCATATTATTGAGATCTTTCAGTTTTTTGAATGAAAATGTTTATAGCTATACATTTTCCTGTCAGCACTGCTTTCACTGTACTACACATACATTTCGATATATTGTATTTTCATTTTAATTTGTCTCTAAGTATTTTTTAATTTTCCTTGTGATTTCTTCTTTGACCCATTAGTGGCTTAAGAGTATGTTATTTAATTTCTATGTATTTGTGAATTTTTTATATTTACCAATGTTATTGACTTCTACCTACATTCCACTATGGTCAGAGAAAAACTTTGTATGATTCTAATCCTTCTAAGTGTATTAATATTTCTTTGTGGTCTATCTTGGAGAATATTCCATGAGTACTTGAGAAAAATAAGTATTCTGCTGTTTGAGTGGAGTTTTCTGTATGTGTCTAAAGGCTCTAATTGTTCCATAATGCTGTTTAGTGTCCCATTTTTAATAATGGATAGAATAACTAGACATAAAATCAATGAAGAGACAGAGAAAACAAACATTTATTTTCCTTTTTAATTCTGTCAGATTTATTTTCATAACCTTTGCGCTTTTGTTGTTAGGTATCGTTATGTTCATAATGATTACATCTATTTGATGGATTAACACTTTTATTGTTAATTAATGCCCATCTTTGTCTCTTTTAACAATATTTGTCCTAGAATATTTTTTTTCTGATAGTAGAATAACCACTCTTTTGGTTATTGTTTGAACAAACTTTATTTTAGGTTTTTTCACTTTCAACCTACTTATGTCTTTGGATCATAAAATATATCTCTTATAAAAAGTATGTATTATGTTTTTAAATCAATTCTGCCAATGTTTGCCTTATAATTGGTAATTTTAATATATTTGTATTTAATGTAATTATTCATAAAGAAGTATTTATTTCTGCTATTTTATTATTTGTTTTCTATATGGCTTATATCATACAAGGAATTGTTCTCAATTCCTCCATTACTGTTTTTTTATGTGTGTTTATTAGATATTTTATAGTGTACTGTTTCATTCCATTATTATTCATTTTACTATCTATGTATTACCTATGTCTTATTGGTTGCCATACTTTAACACTTCAATACAATTCTGACTCTAACCACTAAGTGTTATTGTCAGACTCCATAGGTGAAATGGCCAACCATTTAATCAATAAGACTCCTCCTACTTTGGATATCAGTGACAATTTCAGGAATGACAAGGCTATTAACACTTATGATCATCTGGCTACAAATCTGGGAGATTTCCCACACCCTCCTCAGAAAATTACCTTCACTTCATATCCTAGCCACAAATTCAGGGTTCCCAAGACCACCCACACTTCTGATCAATTGGCTACAATTTCTAGTAGTTTCTATCACCACCCTGAGGCTTGATTATTTACTAGAATGACTTACAGAACTCAGGACAGTGCTATACTTATGATTATTGTTTTAGTATAAATGATACAAATTAGGACCAGCCAATGAGGAGACATCTAAGACAAGAACTAGAAGGATCCCAACCCCGGAATTTTGTTCCTTCTCCTTGTGGATTCATAGCACTTCATTGTGTTAACCAACAAGGAAGCTTCAATGAGATTTGAGGTCCCAAATGTTTGTTGGGGTTTCATTGTGTAGGCATCATTGATTGCATCATTGACCACATGATTAACTCAATCAATAGCTACTCTCTTCTCCCCAGAGGGTGGGTGGGCCCAAAGTCCCAAATATCTAATTATATGGTTGTTCTTTCTGGTTACCTGCTCCTGGCCAGAGTCATATCATTAGCAAAAACTCATATGTGATCCAAGGAATTCATGAATATCAAAGACATACATATTACTCAGAAAATTCCACTGACACAGAATCTACCATCAAACAACCAGGAACAAAGGCCAATTTAATTCTTTACTATATGATGCAATGGTATTACAATTAATACCTTAATTTTGAATTAATACCAACTCAATTTTAATAGGATATGAATATTTGCTTCTATACATTTCTGTCTCCCATTTATAGTGTTTTTGTCATAAATTACACCTTTATACATTGTGTTCCCAACAACATTGATTTATAACTTTTATTCAATTGTGTTTTAAATGATATAGGCAATAAAGAGACGTTACAAACCAAAAATATATTGAAACTTACTTTTATATTTACCCATGTGTTGATATTAAACAAGTTTAGATTTGTTGTTTGTTTGCTTGTTTGGAGACAGAAGCTTTCTCTGAGGCACCAGGTAGAAGGCAGTGGCATCTTTTTAGCTCACAGCAGCTTCAAACTCCTGGGCTCAAGTGATCCTCTTACCTGAGCCTTCAGAGTGGTTGGGACTACAGGTGCACATGCCACCACACCTGGCTAATTTTTTTTCTTTTATGTAGAGATGGGATCTCACTCTTGCTCAGGCTGGTCTTAAACTCCTGACCTCAAGCCATTCTCTCACCTCAGCCTCCCAGAGTATTAGGATTACAGGTGTGAGCCACTGGGCCTGGCCACTAGGTTTAGTTTTATTTCTTATTTTGGAGTCAAGTCACTATCTAATGTCCTTTCATTTCAGTCTGATGTGTGTGGAGTTAGGGCTGTCTGAGACCTGCAATCTGGAGCAGGACTGGTTCCTTTCCACCCTCCACTATTCTGTGGTTTCTCCCAGACCCCTGCCAGCAGGTAGGACCTCAAGCCAGTGGATCTCCCATAGTTGTGAGTCAGAAAGTTCCCTGCCCAGGATCACAGCCTAAGCTGGGAGTGTGGCCCTTCCATGGGAGGAGGGCTGTCCCTCGAGCATACTGCAGCTAGGACCCACTGTGATTTGCCCTGGAAGGCACACAAAAATAAGCAGACTAGTTTCCAAATATCCCTTCTGTGCCCCTGGGCACTGCTATCAAGACCTGGGTGTATGGGATCTGGCCTTCAGGCCTGTCTCCCAGGCCTCAGAGATCAATCCCTGACCCTGCCAGGGAGAAAAATGCTGGTCCCAAGTCTCCCATGGCATGTCCAAGCTGGATCAATGTCTCTCCATCTCAGGGTGTGCCCTGCTTTGCTGGAGTCACCCGGAAAACAGCACCAGGGAGGGCCGGTGGGCAGGGAGCTCACAGTTCAAGTACCTCTCAGCTCACTGCAGGGCCCCAGAAGGAAAGGTCCCATTCCCTGTTCATCCTCCCAGGTGGTGGCTAAATTATCTCTCTCAGCAGCCAAGTGTAGGAGGAGGGAAGGGGGAAATTAAGCAATATGGCCCTGCAGATCGGCTTGGGTCTGTGGGGCAGGAGGCACCCAAGGGATCTGGGACCCAGGTGCCCTGTCTGCAAGAGGCTCTCTGCTCACTGGCAGCAGCAGTCTCTGGGCTGGTGTTAGCAGGTCTCCCCAGCAGCTCAGGAGCCCACCAGCAGTCCAACATGCAAGTGAGGGGAAATTTAACCACTCCACCTATGCTTGTTGCTGGTCTCCAAGCCTCTAGGTGCTTAGACCCTGCTGATGCCTTTCTCCTTCCAGTTCTGCTCTCCAACCTCTTCCTGTGGAGTCTCCTATAGGTTCAGGCACCCTTCCTTCCAACTCTCATCTGATCTATGTTTGTCTGCCTATTTGTTTTTTTTCACTTTCAGCTAAAATCTTCCTTCTTGCAGACACACTCTGGCTGGAGGTATTTCTCGTCCGACATCTTGCCTCTCTCTCCTAGGCACTATATACTTTAAATGACAATGATTTATATGACCATGAAAATGGAGACCAAGATAGTAGACTTAAATACAAATGTAACAGTAATTACTTTAAATTTAAATAGATCAAAAGCTCCAATTAAAGACAGTAATGCCTGACTAGATTAAAAGGCCAGATCTTGTGCTCACAAGAGATACATTTAAAGAAAGTTCGAAAGTAAAGCTTAAGGAAAAAAAACATTTTATGCAAACATTAACCAAAAGGGCTGCTGTAATTATATCAGTATTAATAATTTGTAGAGAAGATGTAAAGAGAGACATAAAGAGAGACATTTCAAAATAATGAAAGAGTTAATTAAATAGGAAAGTATAAAAATCTTAAAATTCTCCATCTATTAACACTGCTGGAAATTATGTAACACAGAAGTTGACAAATGTACAAATCCATAATCTTCAGTCAAAATTTAACATTGTTTTGTCAGGAACAGGACAAAAGAAATCAGTGAATTTGTTGAAATTATAAGGAAAAGAGTTAACAAACTTCATTGACATGATATATATATAACACACTTCAACAACTTCATAAATGCATTATTTTCAAATAAATGGAGTATTTACAAAATTGATCATACACCCTGCCATGAAGCAGGCCACAAGAGATTTCAGAAGATTGAATTAAAGTTATTAAGTTATCTGGCCACTTTGGAAGTAAGGTAGGTAGAAATCTATAACTTAAGGAAAACTAGACAATTTCTAAATGTTTGAAAATTAAACAATAATTTTCTAAATAATCATAGATAAAAAAGAAATTAGTTTTAAAAGATCAAATTAAACACACTGAAATAGAAGAAAGAAAAACATGGCAATAAAAATAGAACTCAATAGAAACAGGCACATTGACGAAAAATTAACAAAGCCATAAGTTAGTTTTATTGAATGAACTTAATGGTGAAATACTGAGTGCTTTTCTTGAGATCAGTATCAATAAAATATGCCCACTATAAATTCTTCTTTTACCATAGTACTGAACATTCTAGAAGTGAAATAGGCTAGAAAAAGAAACATGAAAACATATTTGTATGTAGGATGTACAACATACTCATCAGTTACACTATTAGAATTTAGTAAGAAAGTTTAGCATTTTGGTTTATACAAAGTCAATAGACATGCCTACACTCGCACACACACATCAATTTTACTTCTTAATGCCAGCACTAAAACTTTAGGAACTGAAACTAAAATAAAATATCATTTACAAGTGCATCAGTCAATATCAAATACCTAGGAATAATTCAAATAAATATTTGCATAACCTCTGAATAGAATATCTAAACAGATGTAGGGACATGCCATATTTGTGGATTGAAATATGCAATATGATATTTTGAAAATGACAGCTCTCACTAAATTGATGTATACATTCAATGCAATACCAATCAGCATATCAGCAATGTGCGTGTGTGTGTTTGTGTGTGTGTAAACTTGCAAGCTAATTCTAAAATTCATATGAAAATGAATACAGCCAGTAAGAGATATACAGCCTTGGAAAACAGCAAAGCTGGAGGATTATACTACCAAAGAGTGGTACTTATCATAAAGTGTGATGATTAAAGCACTGTGATTATGGTGAGAGAATAGACAAATAAACCAAGGAAAAAGAATAGGGTACCCAGAAACAGAGCCACAAATTGTCACTTGATTTAGGACAAAGACAAAGCTGCATAATGGAGGGTCTTCTCAATGCTAATGCTTAGATTAATTCCCTAGTCACAGGAGAAATGAATTTAGCTAAATAGGCAAAAATCCATTCTAGATGGATTTTATTATTAAAGTCTAATTATAAATGTAAAACAATTAAGTTATAGAAGAAAAAGAGAATCCTAATGATGCTCTTGTGTGTGAGATTTATACAGGAAATATAAAGCAGTAACCACACAGAAAGTGGATAAATTTAACAAAATTAAAATTTTGAATATGTTTATGAAAACACACAAGATCATAAAAAGAAAAGTCTCTGATTGGAGAAATTATTTGTAACACATTGTGTTTGAAATTGTTTGTAATAGCTATCTAGAAAATATTACAAGAATATTCATATGCTTTATTATTTAATAATGAAATAATTTAGAGATATTAACTCACTCACAAGTATGCTTCCCTATCCAGAAGATTTTTATTTATTTTAACATATTTGAAAGAGTCTATAAATGCAGATAATATCTCCTCCCTGACAGCATTCTTATAGTTGTGTGTAACCAGTTTCTACATAATTTAATAGTTTTGTTTAACCATTTGCTATATATTTCTAAATACACTTCTAGTTAAACAATATATCCAGTACAATTCTCATTCTTTGAACTTACTAAGGTTATCTATTGAGGAATATTATGTTGAAGTTATCATGCCTTTATTTTGTCTTAAAAAAGTATTACAATATTTTGGTTTGCTAAAATGTACTATATTATACAAGTAATACAAATTAATTATTTCTATTAATTCAGAATTATCCAGTTTTCTATTCAAGTCATATATTTTATTGTTTTTCTGTTTCTTTGATCGGGCAATAATCTATATTTTAAATAATTATTGACCCAATTGTTTCAGACTTTTATATCTTTATTGTAATAAAATTTTTTCTGCTTATTAAAAATAAACTCCCTTTGTACAATTTAATGCTTGCTATCTTTTAATTTTACTTTGTCTCATTTGATTCACTCTCTAGATTTCTACCTGAATTGAGTTATGTAGTTGACATATACTGGATTATCTTTTCAGAACTCCATCCTTTGGTAGAGAATTCTGTCAGCCCATATCACACATATATTTATTGGAAAATAATTCTGCATAGGTCTCTGATGTTTCTGCACATCTTGTATCAGCTTTTGTTCTCAAATATCTTTGCAAATATGTTTTCATAGTATATATCCTTAGAAGACAGATATAGTATTTCCTTCTAGGATTAAAGGGAAGATTTTTGCCTTCCAAGATAATTAAAATATCCTCTCCAGGGCAAAAGTTGTGTAGGTGTGCTTGCATCCTCTTTAAGTATTGCTGCTTCCCAAGTTTGGGGTTCATCAGTGGTAACGAAGATGCACCGTGTGTGCAGCATTCCTTGGGCCTTGGTGGCAAGGGAAGAAACTAATGCAAACGTGAAGCTTAGAAAACTAAATTTGCAATGGCTTCAAAAAAAGAATAAAAGATTTAAGAATACATTTAATGAAAGAAGTATAAAACTTATACTACGGAAACTATAAAACATTTTTGAAAGAAAATAAAGGAGATTTAAATAAATTCAAAAACATTCTGTGTTTATGGATCAGAAAATGTTATATTATTAAAATGGTGGTACTACACAAAGTGATATACAGATTCAACACAATTCCTGAAAGAATTACACAGCTTTCTTCTTTATAGAAATCGATAAGCTGATTCTAAAATTCATGTGGAATTACAAGGACTCAGAGTAGCCAAAGTACTTGAAAAGAAGAATAAAGTAGAAGATCTAAATAGAAGAGCTAAAGTTTTAAGACCCTTAGAAGAAAACATAGCTATAAATCTTTATAATAATGGATTTGGGAATGGGTTCTTAGATACAACGTGAAATATCTAAGGAACAACAATAACAACAACAAAAACAATAGATGTGCTTGACTTCATCAAAACTTTTTCTAAGGTGTGTTTCAAAGGATACCAGCAGAAGAGTGAAGACACAAGCCACAGAATGGGAGACAATACTTACAAATCATATATATGGTAAGAGACTTGTATCCAGATTATATAAAGAACTCTTACTAGTCAATAATAAAAAGGTAAAAAAACAAACAAACAAATAATGGGCAAAAGACTTACACAGACATTTCTCCAATGAGGATAAATGAAAGGTTAATCAGCACATTAAAGGGTGGTATTACTAATTTTTAGGGAAATGCCTATTAAAACCACAATGAGATAGTACTTCACACTAGTAGGATGGGTAGTATCAAAAAGTCAGATCATAGCAGGTTTTGGCAAGAATATACAAAAATCTGAACTTTTATACATTGTTGGTAGGAATGTAAATGGTGCAATTACCATGGAAAACAGTCTGGCAGTTACTCAAACAATTAAACATGGAGTTACCATATGATCCAGCAATTCCACTCTGAGGTATACATAAGAAAAATGAAAACAAATGTGTACCCCAAAAGTATACACAAATGTTTGTAAAAATGGTAATCATAAGAGTCAAAGATAGGAATAACTCAAATTTCTATCAACAGATAAATGGATAGACAAAATACAGTATATCCATTCAATAGAATATTATTTGGACATAAAAATGAATGAAGTATTGATATAAGCCACAGCATGACTGACCCTCAAAAGCATTATACCAGAGGAAGAATTTAGTGACAGAAATTCACATATTCTATTATTTCATTCATAGAAGAGTAAAAAATAGGGAGATCTATAGACAGAATGTATATTAATGGTTTCTTAGGGCTAGGGGAGAGGGAATGGATAGATTGGAGAAAGGATAGCTAAAGAGTTCAGAGTTTCTTTTTGAGGTAATGAAAATCTTCTTATGTGGACTGTGATGATAGTTGCACATATCTATAAATATATTAAAAAACCACTGAATTGTACACTTTAAGTGGGTGAATTATACAGTTGGTAAATTCTACCTCAGTAAGCTATCTTTAAAAATCATGAAGATCAGGCTGCCTACTGCACCACTAGTAATGAAGTCCTTTGTCTCTTATCCAGGAATCTCATGTTTATTTTTGCCAAGCATCCATGAATCCATGGCAGCCTGACACTTATCAGTAGGGTAAAAATCTCAGAACCTTCAACCTCTTGATAATAGTTCCTGAAGAAACTTCCAACATTATTTCAACCCTCTCCCTTTGATCCAGAGGTGGAAACCTAGTCCTGAGTGAAACCATAAACTTTCTCTGAACTTTTGAGCTTAAGCTTGAGCTAAAACTATAAGATGTAAAATTAGGAACTTTCAAGGGCTATATTTTCCTGACTGTGAAGTAAACTAGTTTATAATGAGAAAGAAGATGGTGAGATTGTCCAATAGTCAGACACTGCAGAGTTCCTGAGATCCAATCCAGACCCTGCTCTTCCTATGGCTTGGCTGTCCCATATAAATGCCCCACGTTCTTCCAATAATTATGTATTTTTGCTTAATTTAACTACTAAAAATTTATAGTACTTTAATTTTAACCAATTTTAAAAATCATGACATGCATGCACATGCATAGGTAATTATAAGATAAAGCTCATCATGAAATTCAAGTGGACTCTACCACATCCTTGTATGCAGGAGTCCTCTTTGAAATCATTGTACCTACGCCTCAGAATAAAATACTTTCAAAGCTATGGATTTTTCTGTTTTATACATTGTACATTTATTTCCTGATTTGAAACCTAAAAAATCATCTTTATATCAATGCCTACTCTACTCTTACTTTCCAGCAGAGTTAAATCAGTAACAAGGATGAACATTATAATAGTTATTTAATTATTGTTTACTAAAGAGGCAGAATTTAACATGCTCATTTTTTTTTCTGGCATGGATATTTCATTTTCTTTGAGTTCAATTTTTTTCTTTACACGACTCAACTTCATCTTATTTATATTTGTTTTGGAAATTAGTACACATCCATAAAATTTGCAGACATAGTACAATAAACACTGTTATACCCTCACCTATATCACCAATTTTTAACATTTTGCTAAACTCGGTCTCTCTCTCTCTTTCTCTGTCTTCTATACACATACACACACACATGAATCCTAAACCATTTCGTCACAGGGGCGTATTTTGTGGAGTCACTTCACCCCTAAATACGAACGACAGCATGGAACTCCTAAGAGAAATGGAGTTTTCATAAATAACTCTAGACCAATTATCTCACTTGTATCTCACAATTACAACATTGACACAATATTTTCACACAACGTATGAGCCATATTCAAGTTTTCCCAGTTGTCACAGCAACTTTTATAGATTTGTTTTGTTGTTTTTTTTCCAAATCCAGAGTCCAAACAACGATCCTGTGTTGCATTCAGCTGTCAGGTTTTTCTGGTCTTTTTAAATCTAGACCCATTGTTAAGCCCCCGCCTTTTTTTTTTTCTTCTCCCATCACATGACCATGCTGGAGCCTCCAAATCGACAACTGTACAATTTTTTAAACTTCATCATATCAGATACTTGAACAGCTTTCCTTTTCCTGGACAAGTTTCTTTCCAGACCAGTGGGTCCCCCGCCCGCCAGGACTGACCGCCGTGCAGCAGGCTCTGTAGCACGCCTGTGCTGCCTTGAATTCCGTGAATCTTAATTCTTACTTTTCTTGGCTTTCTTCTTAGTTTTCTGAAACGTATGTTTAGGCTCCTCAGCGAGAAAAGATACGAAGGGCAACGAGCAATCGTAAGTGTCCGAGCCCGCCGCGCAAGTCCCGGCGCGCAGGCCTCTGGGCCCGACCTGCCCGCGCTCACGGTCCTCCTCCTCCTGTGCCTCCCGCGCATCCAGCTTCCCTCCTGCCTTCTCATACCCCTGCGCATGCCCCGGTCTGTTTTTTTTTTTTTTTATGTAATTACTAGAAAATTTTATTATAATTTAAGGGGGACTTCAGAGTGGAGAGGAATTCGTACATTTGTCCAGTTACAATCTTTAACAGAAATTCAGTATATAAATTAAACATAATTTTCTTTTATAATTTTTTTGCCATGTATTTCCTTTTAGAAAGAGAACCTAACTCAATTCTGTTGAATGTTTTTATTAAAGCATTGAGGGTAACTTTATTTTAGAATAATTGTCATTAGGAAAAAATTTATTCTCACACCCATCATTTCATTGTATAGCTTTTGTTATGATCTTTTTGTATATGATTATTTTGTTTATACTGTATTCCTTATTTCAAATTCTAAAAATGTCTTATGATGTTACTGAACTAATTGTCACATTTTTGAATGATAAAATAACTCTTGTATTAGTGTCCTCCAGCTACCATAACAAAATACCACAGAGTGGGTGGCTGAAAGGAAAGAAATTTATTTTGTAACAGTTCTGGAGGCTGGAAGTTGAAGATCAAGGTGGCAGAAAGTTCAGCCTCTGGTGACAACTCTCTTCCTGCCTTGCAGATGCCACCTTCTCACTGTGTCCTCACATGGCCCCTAGAGAAGGAGGCAGGGAGAGATCTCATGTCTCTTCCTCTTCTTAGAAGGACACCAGTCCTATTAAACTAGGTATTCATCCTATGAACTCATTAGATTACCTCCTAAAGGCTCTGTCTCCAAAGTCAGTCACATTGGGCACTACAGCTTCATGTGAATTTGGGACAGACACAATTCAGTCCATAACAACAATTGCTTAAGTGAAATTTAAAATGAAACATTTTGACATGTCCTCCTATTTGTTTCCATCATCACCCTAAACTTTGCCAAGTCATTTTCTTTACATCAACATTTTATATTACCTATGATATTCTGAATATGGTGGCTGATATTTTGTTCAGTATTATCATTACAGTTAAAAATAAAAGACTTAAAGTCACCTACTTCACTGTTGTGAATTATCATTAGACTCTTTCTACAGTAAGACTAATTCATTCATGAATTACTGCTTTGGATTCATTCGTTAACATCGAAATATGTTAATTTTAATATATATTTAATCCAGCTCTTTGGAAAGAAAAAGTAGGCAGTATAATTTCTGAAACATTTTATATTGTCAACACTCTTTAACATTTAAAGCTACTTTAATTATACAGGCATTTCCCACTTAACATCGGCCGTTTGTCACAAAACACTAATGCCCATTTCCGATTGTCAAAAAGTTAAATATGTTGATGACAACTAAAAATCCCCAACCAGTTGCCTAATACAAAGTAAAAGCACTGAGTATAACAAACCATCACATTAAAATGTAAAAGGCTTAAGATCCGTCTCTTCCTCAACATAAAATGTTAAACATGGCTGTTTAGGTCCCGTCACTTCCCATGCTCTAATAAGGTCTCTCAGTGCCTGCAAACTTCTAGAGCCAGAAACACTTTGTTAACACTGGAGCAAATTTCAAAACATTACCCTTGATTATTATGAATGAATATTTGCATTTGGAATGGAATGTGAGGTGATTTTCCTCTTCACGTTGTTTTGTTAAAAGCATCATATTGAGTTGTAGGGAAGTAACTATACATTTTTCAAAATTTGCTTCTTGAAAGATGATGCATTGCAAATGATGTGCATTTTATGTAGATTAGATATTTAAAAACAAGGGCTATACTACCTGGAAATGTTAAGTAGAACAATTATGTCTTCTCTGATCTCTAAATGTACATTTTCTACTGGGGTTCAATAATGTCATATGTAAGCCAACTTCATTTTTGTATCTTTGTATATAACCTGTAGAATTTTTACCTGGAATTGTTTGTTTAAATCATATTAAAGGTTTTCATCTTTATTATTAAAATTTATCAAAAGGTCCCAAAACAATAAATGTTGGCGTGGATGGGAATAGGTAGGAACACTCATACACTGGTGGTGGGACTGCAAACTAGTGCAACCTCTATGGAAAGTTAGTATGGAGATACCTTAAAGAACTTTAGTAAAGGTAGAACTACTGTTTTATCCAGCAATCCCATTACTGGCTATCAGGAAAAAAAGACATTCTATAAAAAAAATATATCTGCACTTGAATGTTTATAGCAGCACAATTCATAATTGCAAAGTGTCTATCAATACATGAGTGTATTAACAAAATATGGTATATGTATACCATGGAGAACTATTCAGCATTAAAAAAATGAACTACCTGTTGTATTATCCTGGATGGAGTTGGAGCCCATTCTACAAAGTGAAGTATCACAAGAATGGAAAAACAAGCACCACATGCACTCGCCATGAAATTGGTAGTAATTGATCAATACTAATCTGCACATGTGGGAAGTAACATTCACTGGGTGTCAGGCAGGTCGGGGGGCAGAAAAGGATATGGGTGAATCCACACCTAATGGAAGCGATGGGAGATAGGCACACTTGTCAGGCAGTGCGAAGGCAATTTATGTAACCAAAGGATTGTATTACCGTAATACTGTGAAATAATAAAAAATATAAATGTATTCATAGAAAAAATGCTATATCTAGAGATTCTTTCTTAATGAAAATCACATGAAAAAACTGTACAAATATTTTTAATAAACTCTTTTGAGCATCTCCTCTGTGCCAGATCCTAGGCCGAGATGCAGTGGCCCTTGTGGGGCCAACACTTGCATGACTACCACCGATTCCTATTAGTTGGTTGTTCTGTGTTTGTTTGATTGTTTGTCTTTGGTTTTTGTTTTTCATTTTTTGTTTTTGATGCAGAGGCTCAGTCTCCTGCCCAGCACAAAGTGCAGTGGTGTCATCATATCTCACTGCAACCTCCAACGCCTGGGCTCCAGGGATCCTCCTGCAGTATCCTGAGAGGCTGGGACTACAGGCACAAAGGACCATGCCCAACTAATTTTTGTGGTTTTTTAGAGATGGGGTCTCACTGTGTGGCTCAGGCTGGTCTCAAACGCCTGTCCTCGGGTGATTCTTCCTCCTCAGCCTGGGAGGAGGATTACAGGCTGGGAAAAAGTGCTGGGATTACAGGCGTGAGACACTGCACCTGGCAAGTTTTCTATCTTAATCAGTACCTTCGTACAGATTTTAATTTTTTAAAAAATTTCTTTCATAAATGGTATATAGTACAAAGAACTAAAGACCTAGAATCAAAAGATAAAAGACTAGACCAGACTCACCAGCTTTTCTTTGTGAGGCCTTAGACATTATTTATATGTGCTGGTCTCAGATTTGATTTACAAACATACAAAATGAGCAAAATGGAGAGCTATTCTGATAAGTAAAGCAATAAAATAAATAAACATAACAGTGAATATTTAAAGAAAGATACAATGTGATACAATATGATACAATAAAGAGAGATGAAGCCTTGGAATCTGACAAAATGCACACCCAATTCTCCATTAATTAATGAGCAGCTGTGCACAAGCTTTTGGTCTTCCCAAGCCTCATTTTCCTCACGTGTACAGTGGCTCTGCCTTGAAGAGTTCCAGGGAGGACACAGAGATGAGACCTCATGTCCTGCGCCCAGGACACCGGCAATTAGAAAGTTCAACACATGTATCTGCAATGACAACTATCTTCACTTTTGTCAAGGTGAAAGTCTTAATTTATATAAAATGCTATTCAAATGTCAGAGATCAGTGTAGGTATAATAACATATGAAATTAGAATACTTATTGGCTAAAATTTTCCTCCAATGTGTGTGTTTATGTATGTGCGAGACTATGTGTGTGTAGTGTCTCACAAGGGCCTCATCATCTATATGGCTACTCTTATTTTTTAGAAAAAAAATTAAAAACAAAACAACTATGTGAAGTGACTTACAGGGTGTTGCCCAATTTTATAGCATTAGGAAGATCCAATTTCATAAAACACAGAGATTAAAAGGGGAATATTAAGTGGGCTGTTATGGAGACCATTCCAGCCTATTTTCCATGTAACTCTCAACTGAGCTACTGAAATGACTTACCCTGCCTATGTCAGGTGCTTTATTTGCAGGTCACTGAGAAAGTATGTGCAGGTACTGGCTGTTCACAAGAAGAATTTGGCTTTTTTGCTGGTTGTCAGGAAGTAGGTGCTGTCTCTGGTACCATAATCCATGGAAAGCCAAGGCATTACCTCCATGAGTTGATTTTTTTTTTTTTTTTCAGCATATCATGGCAGTACAAATGTTTAAGTTGCCTCCTCCCTCCTTCCCCCAGGAGGCAAAGCTTCAAGCATGTCCATCCCCCAGATGGAACGCACATCGCACTTATTCTGTATGTATACACCCATCCCCTCCTTCCTCTTCCCATCTGCCCCATGCCCTATGAATGTTATTCTTATATGTCCACTTAGGTGTTGATCGGTGAAACCAATTTGCTGGTAAGTACATGTGGTGCTTATTTTTCCATTCTTGGGATACTTCACTTAGTAGAATGGGTTCCAGCTCTATCCAGAAAAATACAAGAGGTGCTATATCACTATTGTTTCTTATAGCTGAATGGTATACATCCATGGTATAGCTGAATGGTATACTCCATGCTATATATATACCACATTTTATTAATCCACACATGTATTGATGGGCACTTGAGTTGTTTCCACATCTTCACAATTGTGAATTGTGCTGCTATAAACATTCGACTGCAGATGTCTTTTTATAGAGTGACTTTTGTTCTTTTGGGTAGATGCCCAGTAGTGGAATTGCTGGATCAAATGGTAGATCTACTTGTATCGCTTTAAGGTATCTCCATATTGCTTTCCACAGAGGTTGTACTAGTTTGCAGTCCCACCAGCAGTGTAGGAGTGTTCCTATCTCTCTGCATCCACACCAACATCTACTGTTTCAGGACTTTTTGATAAAGGCCATTCTCACTGGAAATAAGTGATATCTCATTGTGGTTTTGATTTGCATTTCCCTGATGATTAGAGATGTTGAGCACTTTTTCATATGTTTGTTGGCCATTATTCTGTCTTCTTTGGGAAAGTTTCTGTTCATTTCCTTTGCCCACTTTTAATAAGGTTGTTTGATTTTTTTCTTGCTGATTTTCCTGAATTCTAAATAGATTCTAGTTATCAGCCTTTTATTGGATGTGTAGCTTGTAAAATTTTTCTCCCATTCTGTGGGTTGTCTGTTTGCTCTCGTGACAGTTTGTCTGGCTGTGCAGAAGCTTTTTAATTTGATCAGGTCCCATTTATTTTTGCTGTTGCTGTGGTTGCCGTTAGCATCTTCTTCATAAATTCTTTGCCTAGGCCAATGTCTAGAAGAGCATTTCCAATGTTTTCCTCTAGAATTCTAATAGTTTCACACCTTAGGTTTAAGTCTGTTACCCAGCATGAGTTGATTTTTGTGAGAGGTGAAAGGTGCGGATCCTGTTTCAGTCTTCTACATGTGGGTATCCAATTTTCCCAGCACCATTTATTGAATAAGGATTCTTTTCCCCGGTGTATGTTTGGTACTGGCACAAGAACAGGGACATTGACCAGTGAAACAGAACAGAGAACCCAGATATAAAACCATCCTCATATAGCCATGAGGTTATTTTTTAACCTCTTTTTGTTTCAATCTAAACCTTGATTCAAAAATTTTTAAGTGCTCCAAGAAAGGTCAAGAAACAGAGAAACAAGGTTTGTGTCAGTAGAATTAAAGATTCATCATCATATCTATTCTCATTCAATTCATATTTACACATAGTAATTAAGAAATAAGTAAAGGTGATGGACAAAATTACTCGGCAGAAACTCAACCACTTCTAAATGAGAACTATTTCAAAATATTTATATTAATGTTAAACTTGTATTGCATATTTCCTATAGCTTTACATTTTTAAATAAATAATTCCACATTTGGATTGCTATAATTGAAATTATTTCTATAGAAAGTAATATTCCAAGTTTAAATTTATTAAAGACTTTTAACTATGGTTAAAAATGAATGTTTGAATCCTCTAGCTTCCAGAAATCTACCAATGTGTCATAATAGTTTTGGGCATTTATTTTTCTATAATAAGAAAATAAAAATGTAATCATGACTATGGATATTTGAATAAGGAGGTAAAAGTCCACCAATAAAATAGTTTTTAATATTTCATGTTTCTTACATTTTTACATTAACTCTTTACCTACTTCTAAAGTTTCAATTAAAATATAGATACAGCTTCACGTTGCCATTCCATGGAGTAGCAGAAACAATAACACAATAGCAAAGTAGCAACAGTATGTTTGAAGGGCCAGAGGAAAACACATTCCCTCTAGACTTCTGATTTGCAAAAGTCTGCTAAATCCTGACTGTACCTAGAGATTGAAAAATGCACTGGAGGCCGTTGTAGAGAAGGAATTCATCACCTTACCTCTTAAACCTTGAAAGCTTTATATAGTTGCACATTAAGCCTATGTCAACTAAATATGATAGGACAAGATCTCAAATTAATATTTATACAAATTATCTCAAATTAATATTTATATCCCTAATATTTATACAGCATATTGTTTAACCAAACAATTTCATACACTTTTTTTTACAACTCTTTGATGCTTGCCCATATTTAACAGTTGAAACACTGTGTCTACATTTGAGGATACTGAGCCTTAAATAACTTAGATAATAAGATCAAATTGGGTGGTAAAATGTAGACTAACATGCAAAAGTCCATATTCCCAAGTCATCAGGCTCTCACTTCCACATTTCCTAGGAATATGAAACACATAGAGTTTCCTAGGTTTTCCTGATTTTGCCTTAGAGATCATTTGAAATGGTACTTGATTTCTAGACAAAATTGAATTCTTTTTTCTATTATGAATACACGCTTATATGTGAATTATTTTAATATCTGTTGCCATGAAAAGTCTCTAATATAACAAACACGTATTTAGTAGAGACAAAGGACTAGGAAGAATAAATCCAATCTTAAGGGCAAGATAATTTTAACAAAAAGTGTTAAGGTTTGCAATGGAAAGACATTAGAGATAATTATGTTATAAAAATATAAATGGTATGAAACTTAAAGATCATTATAATGGAATCAATTTTTTAGAATATACACAACAAAAATGTTAATACTGAATAAAGTTAGTATTCTAAACTGGTTATCTAAAATAGCTCTTTTTAGAACATAGGATTAGATTTGTAACAAGCCAATTAAAAGTATGAAATTAAATAAATACTAAAATCTATACAGAAAAGTAATTTGCATTTTGGTTGACGTTTTAATATAAAGTATGAAAACACAAAAGTAAATAAATGCTATCAGTGAGGCAGAGAAGTACTTTCTAAGCATCATGACATCATAGGCAAAAATCTTAGAAGAAAAATAATTAATAGTTGCAACTTTGTATTTAGAAGTTCACCATAAACATAATTTAAAAATAAAAACCCAAAAAAATATTTTCAAATAATTGAATTTTAAGGTTTCTTTATAGAACACTTTAATACAAAAAGTTAGCTCAATAGAAAATGAGCATTTGAACAGATAATCCACAAAGACAGAAATGAAAAGGAAAATGAGCATATAAAATGTTCGTTCCTAAAGAAAAGCAAATTGAAATAATAAGAAAATGCATCATGTTATAAGGATTATTTTTTAGAAGTGATATAGAAAGGCTGAGTAGGAAACTAGAAAATACCATCTCACAGCAAAAATGATAAATAAGTTGACAAAAACCAGAAACAAGTTTTTTCAGAATTCTAGAATCTATAATAATGAAACCTGCAATAACCAGGGTTATGCTGAATAAGGAAATAAGGGCTTAATTTCAATAAGGGAACACTGTAGTCTCTCTTTATCTACCCACTCACCATCCCTCATCCCCAGCTTGGCAGTCACCATGGACAGACAGCCAGCATTTCTGATGCAGGAGCACAGGGCCTTAATTTCAAAAAAAACTGCAGTTGTGTTTTTGGACCTGTCTTGTGTCTCCTGAATATCAGTTCAAGGGCTAGCCTTTGTTTGCCTGCCCCAACGTAAATAGCATATAGGACAAGCAATAGAATGAAAGGATTTAGAAGGAAAAGTCTGGGGAAAGAGATACCTGGAAGATAGGGCTTTAAAGTGCAGATTACAGCCACACTGAGATGTCACTTCACACCTGTGATAAGGGCTATTATCAACATGCCAAAAGATAACAAGTGTTGGTTAGGGTATAAAGAAAAGAGAACCCTTGCACATTTTTGTTGGGAATATAAACTTGGAAAGCCATTATGGAAAACAGTATGGAGGTAACTAAAAAAAATTCAAAATACAACTACCCTGTGCTCCAGCAATCCCACTTCTGGGTGTATAGTCAAAAGAAACAAAATCACTATATCAAAGAGATGTCTCCACTCCCATGTTCATTGCATCATTATTTTAGTAGCCAAGATATGAAAACAATCTAAATGTCCACCAACAGATGAATAGGTATGTTATGAAATGTTATTTAGCCTTGAAAAAGAAGAAAATCCTGCAATTTGCAACAAATGGATGAACCATGAGGAAATTATTCTAAGTGATATAAGTTAGACATAGAAAGACAAATACTGCATTATCTCACTTACATGTGAAATGTTAAAAAAAAAAAAAAGGTTGAACTCATAGTATAAGAGAATAAAATGGGGGTTTTTAGAAGTTAAGCAGTGGGGTAAAAAGGAGGATATTTCTTAAAGAGTACAAAACTTCAGGTATAAGATGAATAAATGCTGAAAGTATAATGTACAGAAGGGTGACTATAGTTGGTAATAAAGTGTTGTATACTTGAAATTTGTTAAGAGAATAGATCTCAAGTGTTCTCATCACCAAAAAAGGGTACTATGTGAGATGATAGGCATATTAATTTGCTTAATTGTAGCAATTATTTCACAATGTATACATAAATCAAAACATTACAATTTATACCCTAATGTACACAATTTTATTTGTTTGCCATCCCTCAGTAAAGCTGGGGCAGGGTGCAGGGGGCGGTGAATAAACATCCATGAAGCTGTGGACTCTTGAAACCCATCTGCATGCTCATGACTGGGTACATGTTTGGAAACACTCTGAGTGACCTTCACAGTTATGCATACTGGAAGTGAAGGCTAAGGCAGGGTTGTAAATGGCCTGGCTAAGTGTTGAAAGAATACACCAACATAGACTCAGTCTGCAAAGACTAAACAGTGTTAGTTGTTTGGCTCCAGATTTTTAAGGAAAGCTCTGTCAAATCACTAGCTGACATCTAAGCTACCAGAACAGAGACATTAATATCTATAAATAACAAATAATACAGTCTTCATAAAACTAATTTAGAAAATTCACTAAATAAACAGTAATAATCTCCAAAAAGCGGCAGCTACAAAATCTGGGCATCAGGGAGAATTTGATTTCCATAGTCAGTGAATTATAACATTGAAAATAACCAGTTTTCTACCAAAAAAATTGAGGCAAATGAAGACCATAAACATATGGTCATCAAGGGAAAAAAATAAGAAAATTTAAAAAAAGACTAGCTCTTATGAATGTTTAGACATTGGAATTACTAAATAAAGTTTTTAAATTAATGGTCTTAAATACACTGAAAAATCTAAAGGAAAACATGGAGAATGAAATAAAGAGACCCAAGAGAACAATATATTACTGAAAATAAATATCAATAAAAAGGTAGAAATTATAAAGAAATTAAATTTTGGAGCTAAAATTCATAATTACTGAAATGAAAAATTCACTAGAGGGGTTCAACAGCAAATTTTCTATCATTTTCAAATAAATCAGGCTTATAAATAACCCCTTCACATTCCACACACACACAAACATACAAAATTTCTGGGGATTTTAGAATTACATTGAATATTAATATATAGACCAGCAAGTCTTAAATGAAAGAGCACTAGAGGTCTTAAAACATTTATAGAAAGTTCTCAAGGTTCCCATTTTACCAATTCATAACTATGCAAGGCTGGATTCTTTTCACATACTTCAATCAAAACTAAAAGTTGCAACACATTGAGTATAGAAAAGATAAAAAATCTAGATGTTTTCCATTATGCTAGACATTAAAGACAATTTCAAAAATGAAAAACAAGATCACTCTCTTCATTATATTATTTGTTTTAGACATAATAGATATCTTTTTTAAAATGTGTTATATATGTTAAAATGTAATGGGTTTCTAACTATCATTTAAAATAAACTAAAAGTTTATATCTTAAAATTTTAAAAAAGATAAATATTAACAGACACAATCCACAAGAAAAAAAAAACCTCCCTGTGGTTTTTAATAATTTTTAAGACTTTAAAGGGGCATACAGACCAAAAAATATTTAGAACTACTGATATAAATTAATTTTAGACAAGATATATTTACTATGTTAATTTCCAAATTAATGTGCATGGTGTATGACAACTTTTAAAGTACTTTTTTATGACTTTCAATAACACTTTATAATTTTTCCAAACAATGGTGTGCTTTT
This sequence comes from Mirza zaza, assembly GCA_008750895.1. Taxonomy (NCBI): domain Eukaryota; kingdom Metazoa; phylum Chordata; class Mammalia; order Primates; family Cheirogaleidae; genus Mirza; species Mirza zaza. The sequence goes on from VSMD01108578.1 coordinate 21,660, forward strand.
TTATAGATTTGTTTCTAAATAAGTAATATTTTTGTTTCTGTTATAAAGTATACTTTTAAAATTATATGTTTTCTTTTTATTAGCAATATATAGAAATATAACTGAATTTTACATAATAACTGTCCAACAAATTCCCTAAGTTTAATTATTATTCTTAATAATGATCATTGCATTCTTTTGGGTGTTTGTTATAATAGGCAAAAATTAAATATCAACAAAAATAACATTGTTTCTACCTTTTCAATTCTGATACATTTATTTAATATTCATGCCTAATTGCATTGTCTAGGATTTTCAGTATAATATTGAGCAAATGGTGAAGTAGCATGCATTGACCCTAAGTTAAAAGAAAGTTTTAAAAAAATGTGCATTAATTATAGTATTTACTACAGGCATTTTCCCCAGGTTTATGTTGTTAAATCAAGTTAAAAAATGTCTTCCTTATTCCTATGTTCCTACAATTTATTTTTTAATCATAAAAGAATGTTGAATATCACCATAAAAGAGTGAATTTTTTATAAATACAAAAACAGAGGAAAATCTTGTCTATGTTATTAAAAGCTGGGATAGTAGTTATCTTTATGGAGGGTGGTATAACCTGAGAGACACATGAGGTAGACATTTGGATTCTAATAATATTCTGATATTAATAGTTACATATGTTTTTTTCAATTTTGTAAACTCATTCAGATACACATGTACAATTAAACACCTTTCTAAAGTTTTAAAGTTGAAATAATTAAATTAATTAATATCATCTATGCTGACAACTCTCTTTATCAGCTCACATGTGCCTTTTCTGACCCAAGAGTCACGTATCTGTCTGATTACTCAACATTTCCACTGGGTATCAAATAGACACATAAAAAGTAGTATGTCCAAAGATGAAATCCTGAAACAATTAGCCCCCTATTACTCTATTCATTGCTTTATAGCCACATTAGCCTCAGTTCTTCCTTAAATATGCTATACACAACTGCCCACCCCTTCATGAAACTGCTTCCCCAGTCATTGGTGTTGCTTCCACTAGCCACTGAAGTATCAATGAGATGAGATGCCCCTTCTTCACACCTGCTTTGTTAATGTTTCATTGATCTTATGTCCTAAAACCGCTAAAATGGATCAGTGTGTTAATTGATTTCTAAAATGTCTGGCACCAATGAAAATGTCTGTGCCAATGCAAATGACCTGAAGAGAACACTGATGTTAAGGTAAAAAGTAATCCCAGTTGTATTTCTCATCATTATTTTGACTCAGTTTACAGCACAAGATTATATAATATGCGCCAAATGATAATGTTATCCAAACAATAGCCTTTCATAATTATTATAATGCACTATGCCAAAATCTCACACTTCTAACTTTTCTATATGTAATTCATTGTTAAAAAGGTACAAAGGATAATTAGATAATACATATGTAGATAATTAATTATTTGGAAACACAAATAGATAACAAACCAAAACCCCTAATTTTTCATCCTTCCCTACTTCTTACACATTTCAGAATGGAAGAGACAGAGAAAAAGAGAGAGAAACACAAACATCACTACACCGAACAGCAAGCTTTGGCCCCAAACCCAGGTATAGAGTGCTACCTTAAGAGACTCACATGAACCATGTGGAGAAGAACCTGAAGAAACCCCATGTGTCTAGGTTAGGCAGGTTGAAACTTCCCTCTTGTCTTTCTAAAGGATGGAGAGGGCACTATGATGTAAGGGAGTCCAGATTCATTCTTCCCCACCAGCTCAGAAACTAAAGACATGAAAGGCACCAGGAGAGAGAGAGAGGAGCAAGGAACAATGGTGAGAGTCAGTACATGTGACATGTTACTCTACTAGACTAGCCCCAATAGGCTTATTTGCAATCTGTCTCTGAATTTACATCACTGATAAGATATAACAATATCCTTAAATTAAAGGATAATTTAACCCTAACTCCCTAATTTAATATCTTTACAGAATGAAGCATGAGAAGTCAGGGAAAATAAACGGATTTCATGTGTCCCTAGGCAGAGCAGTGATAGCTTCATAAATGTAATCCTGGGGTAACCTCCTCTTTCTTTCCACTGCCTAATCAGACCCAACCTGAGGGCTGGGTCTTCCTTGCTGCCTGGGTGAAATTAGGGTATGATTCTTCTGGTGACTCTCAGGTAACAATAATGTAGTGGCCCCTTCAATCAACCTTTTGTCTGTAGATAGTTTTCAGGCATGAGTCTGACACCTGCCCCCTGTGTTCCGTAAAACACAGCAAATTGTTTCTTGTTCATCAAACAGTTTCCTTGGAACCATTCCCAGAGCTCTGAGGTGATGTGGATGTGGGCCGTGCGGCACAGTGGCAAATGTCTTCGCAGAAATCCTCCCTCTGATCACAAACGCTTCAACATTTTGACCCCTCCAGGGGCCATGAGGTTATGGGTTGCAAAACTTTTTGACCATTGTCTTTGCAAGTACTGTATTGGTCCTATTTGGAGGTTTGAAGGTACTTGTCACTCTTCTTGCCTGGGGTACGAAGCCAATCCTGCATTCCATTTTAACATCCTCTTCACGGGCCTGCGTGAATCCCATGAGCCAGTCAGGACGACAGGCAGGAGCAGGGTTGGGGAGGGCACTATCCTTCACACACATTCACAGTCTCGCCCCAGCTTTGTGGGGGGAAATTGTGTTTCCTTTTAATGGGTGTGTGATCTTCAGCATAAAGTATAGTACATCTCTGCACTTTAGTTACTATATATATAAATCGTGCCTTACAATACCTGTTTATTGCAATGCCTGAAAATTTAATGAAGCAACAAGCATTAACAATTTTCCTGTACCGTAAGAGACTCTAATTACACATAGTCTATGTGTTAGTCATGGTGCTATGAGGTATAAAGGATGAAAAAGAAGCCCTAAATTCACAGCATCGTTAACATTAACCAATATAAATTTTTATTGAACATGTTTATTTATGCCAGGAAAAATCACGTGTGTATATGTATATTTATATATGTTTATGTATGTATTTAGTTTCCAGATAAAGAATACTAGCATGTCATCCTCTCCCTTAAAAATGACATCCCTGCAGAGCTGACTAGTTTATAACTGGCTGTGCCTTCTCTAGTCTTTCCTAAATCTATTCTCCAAATTCCTTACCAGGAAAAGGCAGCACTCTCTGGTTTAGGCCAAGGTTCCTAGTTCAAATTCCCTGCTCAGTGTTGGTGAACAGGAATGGTGAAGTTCTGTAAAACTAGCAGGTGGCAAAGCAAATCAGTATTTCCAACTCCCTGCTCCAATATCCCCCAATTCTAAGATAACAACCTTTCTCTGTTTCTCTTAATCTACCTCTGATTATGAATGCCAACAATGTTTTCTCAGGGACTAGAAATGAAAGTAGTCTTTTTAACAAAATGACAGTCCGTTGCCTAGATAAGAGGCTATAACTGAGCCTTACAACGATAATATGACAAACTCTAAGGATAGTGGAGAGGGAGAGATAAGTGGGGATGGTTAACGGATGCAAAAATATAGTTAGATAGTTAGATAGAATGAAAAATATTTGGTAGAAAAAACAAAGTGACTATAGTCAACAATAAGTTATACTTTAAAGTATACCTTAAAATAACTAAAAGAGTGGAATTAGAATATTCATAACAGAAGGAAATGATAAATGCTTGAGGCTAAGGATGCTCCAAGTACCTTGATTGATCAATACACATTGTATGCCTATATCAAAATATCACATGGAACCTATTAACAATACAACTAGTAAGTGCCCATAACAATTAAAAATAAAAACATTAAAATATTATGGAAAACTCTTATTTTATCATTGAGTCTTCAGTAAGTTGTTTCAGGAGTATTTCCCTTGGTTTTCTGGAGAGCCGTATTTAAAATCAAATGCTACTATATTCACTTGTTACATGTCACATTGTTATAAAACCTTTGAATATCTAAATGTTCAACCTGAATCTGGCACTATGTATTTCACAAAATCTATCAAATGTTTAAAATTACAAAAATATGATGTAAATTTTCTCCACTGGAACTATTCTTAAAGTTTTAGTTTTATGCCTTAGTTATTAAGATCTTGATAATAGCAAATTTAAACGTTCTTAGATTCTATTTATGCGGGGCCAATGAGAAGAACTGGGGAGGAGAAAGTTCCATCTCCTAAGCCTGGTGTGAGGAAGTGAACACAATAAAAAAATGTGTGAACTCTGACTGGAGCACACTAGGTATAGGACTGAGAAGGAGTTACCCTATACTAAGCTTCGATACTTGTCAGAATTTCTATGACGTTTGAAAATGACATTATTATTAAACATACGTACCTGTATAACAATGACAGAATGTTTTGTTTTTCTCATAGCTTGGGATCAAGTTTAGATTTCTAGGGAGATACAGACAATATGAAAGAGTTAAAACTGACCTTTCATTTTTCATTATGGCTTTCCCCACCCCAATCCAGCCGATTTCCCTGTGATCTGGAATGAGATGCATATTCCATTATTCATGCACTAATTCTTTCTATTATCACCATATAATTATCGAGTTCACTGCTTCATGTGGGATTCTAGACACTGGAGATATTTTAGATCCATGGAGGCTTCTTTGTTGGTTTTTAGTAGATTCATAACCTCACCTGAATCCTGCTATATATTTTTATCTTTTTTACCAAATAGGGGCAATTAAACTCTAGGTCAGGGGTCCTCAAACTTTTTAAACAGGGAGTCGGTTCACTGTCCCTCAGACTGTTGGAGGGCCGTTGGAGAGTGCGGCACACATTCCACACATGGGCCCCGGACGAGTCGGCTGCTAAGCAGGACAGGCAGCAGCGGCAAAAACACCGCCGGGCCAGATAAATGTCTTCGGCGGGCCGCATGTGTCCCAGGGGCCATAGTTTGAGGACGCCTGCTCTAGGTTTTTGACTCTTGTGTGCCACCTGCATCAGTTATACTTAAATGATACACACATAAAAAGAGGTTTAATCTCCAGAGGATCACCAAGTCCTGACCTGGGTGGGCTGTGGGTGGTGACCTCTGAGCTTCCATTCTGTCAGCTGTTGGTCCCCTCAGCAAGAGAACACGTGAGGAGAACAAGAGAGGAAAGATGGGACCAAGCTTTTACCACCTCCACGTTCCCAGTCGATTACCTCAAACTTTCTAGCAATCTTCCAAAGACAGGGACGAAATTATGCCCTGCAGTAAGAGAAAAGAAGAGGATGAATGGGTTAGAGGATTCTCCAAGCTTCTCCCTGCCAAATTTCAGTTCTCCCAAACCAATAGTTCCTGTAAGCCCCAGGCGTTTAGCCCAGTAGTTCAAAGTCTTAAAAAGGGTAGAAATTCTGCAGGCTTTCAACACCTGTTTCCAGAGTGGTTTTGAAACTCACTGAAATCCTAGGTAACACCCTTTATATGATATACCTTATATTGGGTCTTTGAAAAAAGGCAGTGATTTCAGAGCTCAAGGGGAGAGGAGTTAAACAAGATTTACTTGTCTTAAATGTTTTTAATTTTTAAATTTCCTATAATGAATACATGTAGTCATTATTTCTTAATAACGGGCTATACATTTATTTTTGGTAAAATAGATGAGTCTTATAAATTGGGGTAGGATTCTCATTTTCACTGGTTTCTACAAGATTTCTTCTCTATTACCCTGCCTAGAACTTCTCATTCATTCTCATGACTTTAATTGAAACATTTACACAAATGACTCATCAAGATATATTTCCAGCCTGGACACTCTTCTATGATTTAGATTCAAGATCAAACCTATGAACTTTTCCCTGAAGAGAAAAAAGAAAAAAAGAAAAATCTTTTCCAGTGTGTTCTAGCTTGATTAATGTCACCACCATTCATCATTTTATGCAAGTCAGAAAGCTAGAACTAGTTTTGACACCACTCTCTACCTCATCTTCCAGTTATAGTCTATCGTTAGGTTCTTGTATATTATTTCTAGTAAATATCTTCACTTTTTTTCCATCCGCCCTATCAGTATCCTGGTCAAATTTATTGTAAGCTTTGTCCTCTCCTGGGACACTCAAAAAGCCTCCTAAACAGTCTCACACTTTAGCTTTATTCACCCTTAATTCTTTTCAGCACATACAAAGATATCATCTCACTCTCTCACCTGTATCTTCAATGGTTTTTAATTGTTTCTCTGATAAAGATCCAAATATAATATGGCCTATGATGTCATGCAGGTTCTGATGCTATAGCCATTACGTCTGGCTGTTACGTCACCCCCTTTCATTCTCTACATTCAAACTTTCTGGATGTTCTTTCAATACCTAAATGTCACTCTGCTCTGCTCCTTGGGTCCTCACCCCCATCCTTTGCATAGGGCATCTGCATGACCTATTGCATTTCCCTAACCGCCCTCAATTTCCCTCTGGGACACTAGCCCAGCCAGCCCTTCCTTTGACTTAAATCCCCAGCACAATCATCACCTCCCAGAGGAGCTGATTCTGAGGTCACTCCCCCCCACCCCCATGGCCCTGCGCATCATGTTCTGTGCACTCCTTCTCACGCTGGGACGCTCTAACATTATCTAGTATAGGCCAGGGTGACAACCTCATGGACCAGAGGCCACCTGGGGATAAACTTCCAAATCCTAATTCCCAAGATCTTTCAAAATTTTCCTAGAGGCTCTCCCCTTTCATAATCTTTAGACTTCCAAATCCAATCATTATTTTGGAACAATGTAATACACAATATTTTTTAGAAATATAGTTTTATTTATACATTTTCCCTATTTCACATAATTATATCATAAAACTAGATGACAGTGAATATTATTCCCAAAATTCTGACCTTTAAGGAACTTGATGTTAGTATCTTTATTAAGAACTACACCTGCACCAGGGGTGGTGGGTCACTCCTGTGTTCCCAGTTCTCTAGGAGGCTGAGGCAGGAAGATCGCTTGAGCTCAAGAGGTCAAGATCCACCTAAACAAGAGTGAGACCCTGTCTCAAGCAAAAAGAAAAAGAAAAAAGCACACCTCATCTGAGCACTGCATGTGTACCAGTAGTTTTGTACAATTGACATGGTGGCCGTGGCAGTCGTATACAAGCAGTAGCTGTAATAGCAGCAGCAGCAAGTTTCCCACTCAGTGCAGGGCTGGTGTCTTGCTAGTGCTTTGTATCTGTGCTTCCATTTGAACCTCCACCATGACTAAGGAGCACTGATCCCATAGGCAAGGAAGCAGCTCAGAGACGCTCCACAGCTGGGCAGCAGGAGCCCGGCCCCCACCTCCGGTTTCTGCAACTCTGGGCCTGAGCTCTCTCCAGCTGGCCGCTGACCCCACACTTCAAGGGGAGCAGGCAGATCTCAGAAACAGCCACAGGAGTGGGTTTCTGTGGCTCCCTGGGCTTGTCTAGGACTTGGGGAAACTTGGGGAGTGGGAGAACAGGAAAACTGACCAGTAGCTAGCTCCTCATCCCACTCTTCCAACCCCTTCAGGAGGTGCCAGCTCAGAGAAAACACATCGTGGGGACTGTACCAAAGGGCTGGAAGAACACAGAGCTGAACAGTTGAGCAACTGTGAGAACCGAGCTGCATCACTGGGTCCCCAGGAGCCATCCTCTCTTGATCTGAAAGGGGTTTGTTTTTGCATATGTTCTCAGGCTCTTTGTCCTGTCTATTCACCAGCCAGCGTTAGACAAGGAGACACTATGAAAAAGGTATTTATATCAAACCTATATTTTTACCAATATTTTTAATTTGAAATTCAATGGCTGCCAATGAACAGGGCTGATGCATTTTCTGATGAGAGTCCTTGTTCAATGTGCAAATCCAATATCTCCATTGTTATTCTCACTAATAACCACTGGCTTGGGCCCAGAGAGGCAACATGCGTCCCAGCTGGTAGCCAGATGACTCCTGTGATGGAGAAACATCAGCCCCATCCCGCTGATGTGGAGCTGGGCGTCATGCCCCAGGCCTCTTGCTCAGAGAGGGCACATGCCCTAGGGGAGCTCCTGCTGTCTGGTTCTGCAATGCGAAGACTTCTTAGAACACACAACGTTAACAGGACATAAGTGAGCTTTGAGGTGCTTCACAGTACAACTAACAAACGTGGTCGGCAGGCTTCACTTTCAGCTCTGAAATCTCTCATTATTTAGGTGGGAGACAGAGGGATCGCTTCCTCCCCCAGAACGTCCTGTGCTTTTCTCTGCTGTGGTTGCATCTTCTCATCGCGGGTGTCAGCCAACCAGAACTTGGCCTGGACTTAAGGTTCAGGATCTAGATAAAAACTGCTTGGGCTCCAAACCCAACTTCGTCATTTAGTATCTATATTATCCTGGCAAAATATTTCGGCCGCATGCATCAGTTTCCTCTCCTGCAAAATGGAGATAACAGTATAAACTCTTTTAGGGTTATGGTGACGGTTTCATGAAATGACACCTATACCACACCACAGACTTTGACACATAGTACTTAATAAATATATGCAACATAGTGCCTAGCACAGAGTGAATGTCAGAAAGTATTTAATGGATAAAGCAATCAATAAATTATTAATTAATTATACTAAGAAAAATGCAGAAATTACATTTTATGAAATTTTTTACTTTTTAAAAATATTATTATATTTAGGCAAAGATCTTTTATTCATGGTGAAGCTTACGTAATTCCAAAAAGTAAACATAATTAACAAAACACCTAAAAGTTCCAGAGGAGTGCTCCCTTATCAGTAGAAAGCGTAAATCACACCCCAGAAGGAACCTTGACATGGATCTTGCTACACAGACGCAGGCTTCAATCTCATCGAATTAACATGTTGTTCTCTGAGCGGTGACAATTAACAGGCAGGGGCAGAACCCAAGACTTTTCCACTGGGGTAGGCAACCAGGGCCCTCCAGGAAGTACTGTAAGAAGAGAAAAAATAATTCATGAGTAATAAAGTTTCCACATGTTTGACTGAGAGGCCCTAAGTGGTATAAATGAGTTATTTCTCTAATGCCAATAAAAAGAAAGCATTTGAGAAAGTCCATTTCCTCTTCCGTATTGTGTTCATAATTTTGTTTATTAATATTTACTCAAAATGCTCCAAACTATACATGCATTAGGAACCTCAAAACCTGGATAGACCTTCCCTGGCACCTCCAGTTAAAGAACTCGCATTTCTTGAGTTTGTTCAGTGTACTACTACTACATTCTGCAAGCACAAAGGGAGAGCTGCCCCTTTTTCCCATTCTTTGGAATGACATTGAGTATCATTCGTTGTTTCTAATGGAGTGAACACTACAAAGGAAGCAGTTGACGATGAGCTAGAAGCGTGTCCAGAAGAGAGCCAGGAATGCCACTCTGCAAGTTGTGCTGGAATGGTGCGCCGGCCAAGAACCTGCAGGGAGCTGGCGCTGGAGGAAACATGGGCGCGTGCAGCTCACAGGGCTTTGCTTATATGGTTCGAAGCCCTCCTTAAACAAAGCCTTAATCAGATGGGACTTCCGTTCCCTGTTACATTGGAAAGTTGCATCTCCTGTGAGTTCCCCACTCAAAACATAACAATAAATGGCATTTAAAACAAACGAAGAAACATAGCTTAAGACTGCTGGGTGAAACAGATCTGTACACTCATACTGCCACCTTCATTCCAAACCCACAGCAATTATAAATAAACTGTGGGAAGGGGAAATTGCCTGTTATTTATCTCAAATTCAAATTTAACTGGATTCCCTGTATTGTATGTGCTAAATGTGGCAAGCCTAACTCATTAGGCATTTCTTATTTAATAAGAAAGTGTTGATGGACATTACTGAGAGGGAGAACATCCAAGGATAGTTAACAAAAAAATAAAATTTTGAGAGCAGTAAAGCAGAGGAAGACATACAAAATAGACAAAAGAATATAGGGAGAAAAAGCATAAAATGGTGATGTTTTTGCAAAATATTTTCATTTTTATACTACGAAATTGAAGGGAGGACAGAGCACACTTGGGGTAGAACAAATGAACACAAGGTTCATTTGGAGGTAAAGTGTCATTCTCCCTATAAAATGCCAAGAACAGGCCAATAAGGAGTACAACATGCACAGGAAGGAAACTGTAATTGGAAAGGAGTCACCATACGTAGAATGGAGATCAGCATGTTGATGGCAGGAACAGGCAGGGATTTGAAAGGTGTCTGTGAGTTCAAGAAGGAATAAAGGGGAAAAAGAGCCGGAGATGATGGGGGTCTCAGGTTGCTTGTTCAAGGTGCCTCTGTAACTGATAGTCGGTTCCTTTTCCCATCTACCCGCTTCAGACTTACACTCGAAGACACATTTGTCGAATTTCCTGTGCTTTTCCCCATGAGACTGATTTAGTTTCTGTTTGGGACATTTTGAAAATTGAAGCTACCTGACTGCAGTCCCTTCAGTCCCACCTCAGTCCCTCCTCACCTCATCCTGGATCACCCCCATGCCCTGTGACTAGGTTGTCTCTGCTTGGTTTCCTCCCCTTCATCGTCTTATTCGTTCACTCCTTTGTTACTCATTGAGCCATAAATCTGCATGTTAATGCATCCCTATAACATAATGTGTCCACCGTGTATCCGGTACTGTGTTATTAATACATATTTTATTAGTCATAATCATATTTAATTCTTACACTAAACATTATTAATCCCCTCAACTACATGGCTGACACTACATTCAGCAATATTTTTGTTGACACGTATTGTCATATATACAAATCTGAAGTGAGATTAAATTTAAATTTCCTAATTTGAACTCTATCATATAAGAAACGTTTCCTACTCTGTTACAATCTGTTTCAGAAGATTCTAGGAGGAAAAACAAGCATACAACCGACCAACCCATGCATTTCAGGAAGGTGTGCCTGGGTTATTAGTTGATAATGTGGGTAACTTGTCTATAGCGGGCCGAATTATTTTCCCCTGCAACCAAACATGTAATATCCGAGTCCTGAGTCCTAATTTTCCTTACCTGTGTGTGTGATCTTATTTGGAAATAGAGTCTCTGCAAATGAAATTAAGTTAAGAATCTGGAGATCACACTGGATTTAAGTTAGATTTTAGACCCAATGGCTGACATCCTTGTAGGAGAAGGAAGAGGGAGAGTTCGGACCCAGAGAAACGGAGAACAAGAAGATGGAGGCAGGGATGGGAGAACAACCACAAGCCAGGAGTCACCAAACACTGCCGCTGTCGCGGAGGCTGGGAAAGAGGCATGTCACGGATTCTTCCTTGGATCCTCCAGGAGGCACTAACTGCCAACACCGTGCTTTCAGACTCCTGGCCTTCAAAACCGTGGGAGAATAAACTGTTGTTCCAAGTCGCACAGCTTGTGGCCGTTCGTTATGGCAGCCTTAGGAAACGAATACTCTGTCTAACAGAAAAGAGCGGGTTCCCCATCCTCGAGGACTGTATCTGACAGGTAATTAATGCGACTGCGGGCTCCCTGGAGGAACGGCGCCCCGGGAAGTAGAAGCAAGCCGTTGTCCTTGCCGCGTTTCTGTCTCCGGCTGCTCTGGGCCGCGTGGTGCTGGGGCGAGCGGCGGGGCTCCCTCTCGGGTCCGTGCAGGCGGTTCTTTCGCAAACCCGCGTTTCCTATGGGTGGTTTCATTGGCTGTGCGAAGTCCCCGGTGAAGACCACCGCTCTCCCCCTTCTAGCATTGCATAAACCGAATACCAAAGTTAATCATAAGACAGAAAACAAAACGAGGGCTTTGCTCCCGAGGAAGTCCAACTTGCAGGGTGTGGGGCGCGGTGGGCGCGGAGGCGGACGGGCGCTGGCTGGCGCAGACGCCCACGCGGCACGGGGCTCCCCGCCCGGCTGGCGGAGACGCGTCTCTCCCCGCGAGCACTTCCTGCGCAAACGGGAGCACTTCCTGCGCTAACGCGAGCACTTCCTGCGCAAACGCGAGCACTTCCTGCGCAAACGTGAGCACTTCCTGCGCAAACGCGAGCACTTCCTGCGCAAACGCGAGCACTTCCTGCGCTAACGCGAGCACTTCCTGCGCTAACGGGAGCACTTCCTGCGCAAACGCGAGCACTTCCTGCGCAAACGCGAGCACTTTCTGCGCTAACGCGAGCACTTCCTGCGCTAACGCGAGCACTTCCTGCGCTAACGCGAGCACTTCCTGCGCAAACGCGAGCACTTCCTGCGCAAACGCGAGCACTTCCTGCACAAACGCGGCGCTGAGACGAGCAGGGCTGCCTTCGTCTCCCTGACTCCCCCGACCAGGGAAGGGTGTTGAGGGCCAGTGGCTCTGACCGAGACAGTTGTCTCAGCGAGGAAGGAAGGAAGGACATCTTGCTCTAAAGTCACGGGGTCCACATGGGAGAGTGAGCAGTCACAGAAGCACTTAGTGACCTTTCCCAGGACAGCTTTCCCTGTAATTAAGATAATTAAAGTTTGCTAAAGTGAGGATGAATGATCCATGAACAGAGTCAGTCATTCTTGCCTCCACGTCCCGAGAGCATTCTACCTCTATTTCTATGGCAGAATTTTGCCAGCGGCACTACTATATTGATTTATGTGTCTGAGTTCCCCGTTAGACTGTGAGAACAAGAACACTTACGTATATTATTGATCTCTATACAGTATACACATTGCACGATTTTGTGATTCTTTCCTTCATTTAAACCTTATCTCTCTCGCCGAATTATTAGCTCCACACCACTTCCGCTGCATCCCCTGGAACATCCAGAGCAGTAATCAATAGGGCTGATTGACGTCTTGTTTTCTGATGGCTTCTTCACTTTTATATGGAGTTTCTGCTTAGATTCTGATGTGCATTTTTATTGCATTTTGCAGCTCACTGCTATGAAAGTGAAACTAGGCTCCTGGAAATGAAAGAGTAACGTGGCCATAAGTGCTTGGAACCTTTAATTTAAATCATAAAATATGAACATAAGAAAATACAAACACAAAATACGATTCATGACAGAAGTGAATAAATTATATATAAGGAAAAATGCAATCTGGGATAATGGCTCAGTGTGACTTGAAAAATGATTTAAAGGATATCCTGGAAAATGATGAAAATGTTAACAATGCCCAAACTGAGGCTTATTAATTTGGTAAAAACCACTGACCACCAGGGTATTTGAGAACAGCAAGAATAGGAGAAATAGATGGAGATGAGGGTGGGAGGTGCTGGCCACTGTAGGTGGTGATCCTGCTATCCGTGCTGGCCTGCTGTGAACTGTTCCTTCACTCACCCGTTCACTTATTTGCTCATTCAACAAATGCTTTATCAAGCACCTAACACGTGTCAGAAACTGGAATTATCTGCAAGTGCAGGCAACGAGGCAGGCAGGGTTTTGTCCCTCATGCAGTTATTAGGAATGTCTACTTTATCCTCACTTTGCCTCTTCTATCGCATCGCTTCTTCCAAGTTGCAAAGAACTGATGTCTTAGGCTCACTTCAATTCTTACTATTCCCATTGGTTCACTAAAAGCATTATTTATTCTGAGTAAGTTGTAAAAATGTTTCCTTCTGATTCTTCAACTCCTTAAAAATATCTATTTGCATTAAAAAATTTTGCTTTTATAAAAGATTTTCATAAATTTTATCCTTTAGTGAATTTAAATAGACTAATATAAAACTCCTAAATTTGTATCTTATTAAATTCACCAGGTGAAGTATAGCCTGAATAATATTATCATTCTATGAAGTTTAACATAAATCAAATTTAACAATATACTCCAAAGTAATATTCTTCATAAAATGTATTTTAAATTTTTAAATAGAGCCCTCAGGTATATAAATTAAAATTTTTAAATATGTATTGTTGTATTTCTATTTTTCATGCTCCCACTGTTTTGATTCCTCATCAAAACATCCAGAATTTTCATTTCTGAAGATCAAAAATAAATAATTTACTGATAGCAATAAAGATTGGAAAATATACATAGACATTGTTTAATACTGAAGTACATCTTTTTATGTTGGCAAAATTTTAGCTGTCAGGGAGACTTTTCCTCCTAGAATCATCCTTTCAGAATTTGAAAGAACACTTAAAAGCTAAACTATTAATTAAGACTTCATTGTATGGTAGGAGAAAGTTCATATGGTAAAGTGAAAAGAGGCCTTACTGTGGAGATCTGGGTTAACTATGAAATAGACCTTTTATGAATACAGGAGATTTAGTGGACATTTCCCCCTGTAGCCTAGACTTTCCCTCTGTTATCACTTCTATGACCCCACTTTGGTGGCACTGCCCTTTTGCACACCTCTGTCTGGGGGTCCATTCTCTTGAGAATTTTCCCTGAGTTGTTCTTTCATGTACCACTGAGATAGAAAAGTATACAGATAAGAAATGAACTGCTGCATGAATTTTTGCAAAGTGAACACAACCATGTAAACATTCCCAAGATTAAGAAATAGAATATTAACACTTCAGAAGTCTTGTCTTTCCCCCGCCCTGCCTCAGTTACAACCTCCTCTCTAAATAGCCCCCATCTGGACTTACAACCATATATATGCTTTACCTCTTTTTGAACTTTATGTAAACATTTTTGGATTCTTTCTATCAACATTATATTTTATTGGGGTGTCTTCATTTTGTTGAAGGTTAAAGTTGTACATTAACAACTGCTGTTTTATAATCATTTTTGAATATATCAAAATTAATATCTTTGTTGATAATATTTGTTTTCTTTTTTGCCTATTTCATACATTTCTTCTATGTACAATCCTGTCTATGTTTTTATTTGAAATTTTATACAATCAGTCTTCTAAATACATTTTTATTGCTTCTATAGTTAGGCTTGGAATTTCAGCATCGTAAGCATATGCAAGTTTAGGATTCTAAAGTATGAAGCCCATCAGTTGTCTATAGAGATCAAGTTGCTTCACATTCATACCAGAGTTAGTATTGTTATTATTCTTTTTCATTGTATGCATCTTGGTGAGTGTATATTAGTAGTGTCATACTGTAGTTATAATTTGTATTTCCCCAATAACTAATGATGATGAACTTAGAGGCATTTGTCAAGTGTATCCTCCACACTTTTGCCCATTTTTATTACGTTTATACATACTGGCAAATATTTTTATACTGGGCCTTCTATCTTTATTGTTTAATATTTTCTTTTGATGAACAAAAGTTTCTACTTTATTATAAAATAAATTATTCATTTTCTTTTATGGCTAGTACTTTTCATATTCTATTTATGAAATCTTTGCCAAGAGTAGCATTAAGATGTTTATTCTTTTATGTTTTCTAAAAGTTTCACATTTAGATCTGCAATTCATTTGGAATTGATAATTTTTGTGTGTTTGGCATAGGACAGGGGTCATGATCATTGCTTTTCCATGTGGGTACTCAACTGAACCAACATGGCTAATTGAAAAGAACATTATTTTCCCATTACATTAGAATATTATCTTTGTCAAAAAGCTAATATTCCTATATTGAAGAATGTTTTCCTGGACCATTTATTGAGGAACCATTAACCTACTCGTCTTTCTTTCTGCCAGTAACATACTGTCTTAAATACTGTAACTTTAAAAACTATGTGATATTACCTCACATCTGTTAGGATAGCTATTTCCAAAGAAGGAAAATAGAAACAAACGACAGTGAGGACGTGGAGAAACTGGGACCCTTGTGCACTGTTCATGGGATTGTAAAATGGTTCAACCACTATGGAAAACATTATGGTGGTTCCCTAAAATAATTAAAAATAGAACTACCATATCATCCAGCAATCTCTCTTCTGGATATACATCCAAAAGAATTGAAGTAGGGTCTTAAGAGATATTTACACACTCATGTTCATACCAGCACTATTCATAATAGCTAAGAGGTGGCCACAACCCAAATGTCCATCAATGGATTAATGGAATGAAGTATATAGGTACAATGGAACAATATTGTGCCTTTAAAAGGAAAGAAATTCTGTCACATGCTACAACATGGCTGAACCTTGAGGACCTTATGCTGAGCAAGATAAGCCAGTCACAAAAATACAAATCCTACTTAATTCCTCTTATATGAGGTATCTATAGTAGTCAAGTTCAGAAAAACAGAAATAGAATGATAGTTACCAGAGGTTGGTGGAAGGTGAAGAGGAGATTCGTTACTTAACGGATAAGTTTCAGATTTGTAAGATTAAAAAGTTCTGGAGATCTGTTATGCAATAATGTAAATATACATAACATAACAAACACTATTGAACTACATAATTAAAGTGATTAAAATGGTAAATTTTATGCTATTTCTTTTTTTTTAACCATAACAAAAAATAGAAATACCATTCAACCCAGCAATAGCATTATTAGGCATTTACCCAAAAGAGCAAAAAGCATTCTATTATAGAGACATCTGCACCTGAATGTTTATGGCAGCACAATTCACTATTGCAAGGGTGTGGAAACAACCCAAGTGTCTGTCAATTCATGAGTGGATTATTAAAATTTGGTATATGTTTACAATGGAATATTACTCAATTCTAAGAAATGACAGCGAGCTAGCATCATTTATATTATGCTTATATTATCCTGGATTGAGCTTAAGCCTATTATAAAATGAGGTAACACAAGATTAGAATAATGGGCTCCACATGTACTTACCATCAAATTGGTACTGACTGATTAACACTATGGTGCTCAAATGGTGGTGGTGTTCACCAGGGATTCGGAGGTTGGGGGTTAGTCCCACATCTGAGGGATGTTGTGAGCATTATGGAGGGGAAGGGCATACCTCTAACCCTTCCTAGGGAGAGGTAAAGATATAAAATATAACCAAATTGTTAAGAAAAAAAGAAAAACAAACATTTGTTGGGTGTGGGGCAGGTGGGAGGTGAGGAGGGGATGGGTATAAACATATATAGTGAGTGTGATGCGCACCGTCTGGGGGATGGACACGCGTGAAGCTCTGACTCAAGGGGGAAGGGGAGACAAGGGCAATGTATGTAACATTAACATTTGTACCCCCAAAATATGCTGAAATAAAAAAAAGAAAAGAGAAAAATTTTTTTAAAAAATACATGATGTGGTAAGTTTATGTGTCTCAAAATTATCTTGACTATTTTGAACCCTGTGAATTTCCATGCATTTTAAAATTAGCTTATGAATAACATTCAGCAGAAATCAAGCAGGAGTGACGGGCCAGGGGACGGGTAAACTCACACCTAGTGGGTTCAATGCACACTGTCTGTGGGATGGACACGAGTGTAGCTCTGACTAGGGCGGTGGGTGAAAAGGCAATTTATGTAACCAAAGCATTTGCATCCTGTGATTGTGTCAGTGATTTTCTGAACTAAAAATAAGTAAATAAATAAATAAAATGAATGGGTAGTGGAGGAAAGAAATTATAAATGTCCACAATAAACTTGTGATTGTTATAAAAAATAAAATACAATAAAATTGTCTTATATATCCCTACAGAAAAAGTTTACTGGGATTTTGGTTGGAATTGACAGCACTAATTCTATAGATTGACTTGAAGAAAACTTTTATATCTACAATTTTAACTTTTCCAATTATTGAAGATTATATATATATATATATATATACATTTACTTATTACTTGTTTAATCTCTGTATTATATTTATAGTTTTAGGGGTAGAAATTTTGTATATATTTTATAATGTGTATTTCTAAACATTAATGATTCCCAATACTATCATGATGTCATCTTATTTTTATTTGTTGCTAGTACATGGAAATGCTGAGTTTATATTGATAACACATCCAGCAATTTTATTAAATTCCTTTATAAACCTGATAGTTTACTTGTTGATTATTTTGAATTTTCTATGTATTCAATTATGTTACCTGCAATATGACAAGTTTTTGTTTCTTTCCTAATCTTTAAACTTATTTCTTTCTGTTTTTTATTACTTCGGAAGAATTGAAGTACAGCATTGAATTTAGGTGTTCTTGGTAGTCATGATTTTCTGTGACTAATTTCGGTGAAATGTATTCTCTTCACTTTTCAGTTTCTGTGCTTTAGTCTGGACATTTCTGTGCTTTAGTCTGGATGTTTTTGATTGCTCTGTATTCTACTTTAGCCACACTCCATTTTGTGCTGCCTGGTAGGCTGACACACCCAGCAAGTAAGTTCTTAATTACTGCTTAGTATATTTTTCGGTTCTAAAATTTTATTTGTTTATATATTTTTCAACTATATGGCAAATTTCTTCATGTCTAAATATGAAGAAATTTGTCTAAATATTCATCTTTCCTCTGTTTATTTTGTCATCAGATAATTTTAAAAAGTATTTTCTCATAGCTATAATACCTAGATCATCTGTGAATTTGTTTCTACAGTCTTATTTTTTCTTAGTTTTTGGTCATATGGTCCAGTATCTTATAATGCCTGGTAATTTTTAATTTAATGCCAGATATTTATAAAAATTGTTCAGATATATGTTCTGGAAAACATAATATAATATTCTTCATGGAAACAATCTTTATAACAGGTAAAAACTAGACACTTTACAGTGCTATCAAATATAGGATAAATTATGATTCTATCACATATTGGAATGCTATACAGAAATGAGAACAAACTATTATTACATGTTGCCACAAAGATAAATCTTACAAAAACAAGTTGGCAAAAAAGTAAAAATAAATAAAATAACTATAAATAAAAGAACATTTATTATATAATTTCATTCAGGTAATGGTATAAAAACAGGCAATTCAAATCTAGGGTTTCATAAGTTAATATAATAGTTACTTTGCGATGGATAATGTTCCTGACTGGGGCTTCTGAGGTGCTAGCAGTGTTTAATACTTAAACTGTGGGCTGATTACAAATCTACACCTACTTTATGAAAAATCATTGAGCTGAAAACTTTTGGTTTGTGATTTTTTTTCTGTATGTATATTAAGTATTGGTAAATTTTCAGGAAAAAATAAACTGATATAATATTTCTTTCACGTCCAGTAAGCTAAAATTCAGATGTTTGACAACATAATCTGATGGCTAAGGCTGTAGAAAAACAGGAACTCTCCTACAAAATGGTAACTGTGCAGAAGACAATTTGGCATCACCTTGCAATATTTCATCTGAATCACATTTTAGTTGAGGAATCCCACTTCTGGGTATATATCCAAAGACAAGTTGACAAATATATAAAATAATGTATGAACAAGATATGTATCTGCCAATGTTTAAAAAAAATTGAAAGATAATTCATAAGCTAATAAAAATGATTCCTCACATGGAGAGGAAAGAAAATGAATGGCCGTGGAGAGAATTTGTGTGACTTTCCTGAATGTGCATTCTTTCATGGTTATATTCTGGTCAATGTAAACGTTTTACACGAATATAATACTAAACTGAGTAAAAATTAAAAACTTCGTTTAGAAATAGATAATAAATCATTCATGGATGAAGCAATATGAAACTTTTCAAAATTAATCCAGTGGGATTCAGGAGAGATGAATGGAGAAAATAGCACGATTGCAAACTGTTGAAGTTGAATAATAGGACCCTGGACATTCATTGTACTACTCTTCCTTCTTTAGTGTATGCTTGAATTTTTCAATAATAAAAAAATTATATAAGGAAAGAAAAGAAATAAAATATACAAAAAATATTCACAGTGATTATCTGGATCTTGCATCATGACCAATTTTGTGGTAAAATATTTCCATTTTTCGCAGTAAATATATATCACTTTTGTAAATGGGAAATAAAAATAACAATAGTGAAATAATATTAGAGCATAAATTCAAGCTTTTCTTTTGACCTATTATAGCAAAGTTCTCTAAAATAACATATTAATTCATTTTTCTGTATAAGTATATCTCATTCATAAGAAAGAAATGACTCTAGTATCTTAATGCTCACATTTATCCTAAATATCTTATTTCTCCACTAAACCTTGGCTAATTTTTCTTTTCTTTTCTTTTTTTTTGAGACAGAGTCTCACTTCGTTGCCCAGGCTAGAGTGAGTGCCGTGGCATCAGCCTAGCTCACAGCAACCTCAAACTCCTGGGCTCAAGTAATCCTTCTGCCTCAGTCTCCCGAGTAGCTGGGACTACAGGCATGTGCCACCATGCCCGGCTAATTTTTTTTCTATATATATTAGTTGGCCAATTAATTTCTTTCTTTTTACAGTTGAGACGGGGTCTCGCTCTTGCTCAGGTTGGTTTCGAACTCCTGAGCTCAAACGATCCACCCGCCTCAGCCTCCCAGAGAGCTAGGATTACAGGTGTGAGCCACCACATCAGACTGTCATTGTTTTTTGTTTGGTTTTGCCTTATGAGTGATTGATTTTTCCTGTTTGTGTGTTCAAGTTATAGATTTATTTTAACTGCACGTTGCCCTAAACATACAGTTGCACATTATGTAAAATAGCTCAATAATCATAAATATATTTGAAAGACATAAATTAGAATTTAAAATGTATTTTAACCATATATGTTTTATTCAATTTTATTGGAAATTCTAATGAAACTTAACCACATTACAACCCGGGATATCAAAGGGCAAAGGAGCATCATAAATGGTGGAAACAAAGAAAAAGACCCATGACAAAGGGTCTTCTCCCAAGGACAAAGGGAGGAGAATTGAAAGATGCCCAGTGGTTTTCTTAATGGAAATGTGATGGCAGAGTGATGAGTTACAGAAATGTCTTAGTGCAATCATTTCACATCTGTTTAGGAAGATTTTTACCTCTGCAGTTATAACTATGTTGTGCTTAATCACAATTTTATTAATATATATTAAAAATCAGAGGGAAGGTTTTCTGAGACAGCTGTTGAAGGGTAACTAGATAATAAGTTTCCCATCATTGTTTAATATTCCTTCAAATGTGGAATTTATTGACATTGTTACCTTGCTTATGGAAGATAATATACACACTGGATATGCCCTAATCATGTTTTGCATTTTGTTGAGTATTTTATGTTGTATTTTTTTACTGAATTTTATATATTTTTTACTAAGTATTTAATTGTCAGTTTATTCCTAGGGTGTGTCAGAATTGATCCTTTTAAAATACAACCCATGTATAAAGGAGCTGATGCAGCTCTGCAGCAAAATCCAGTGTAGTGAAATGAGACAGCTGTGTAGACAAGCTGATCAGACATGACACAGGCTGGGCCCGGGAGGAGGAAAATAAGAGACCTGTAAACCAGGTGATGAGAGGAAACCCCGTAGTGTCCAGACCGTCCCTTCCATAAGTCTTTAAGTGGGCTCTGGCCACTCACAAAAACAGTCTGGGAGCAGAGAAAAGCCCCAGCTGCATAGAATTCAATAGAGCACAGTGGTTAAAAATGTGGATTTTGGTGTAGTTTGTCTCAACTGGATCTTCAGTTGCACCTCTTACTAGCTGTAAGTGACCTTAAGTGAATTACTGAAAGTCCAGCTTTCTTTAGATAGCTACTTTATTTGTAATATGGGAATGATGATAATAGCAACCACCCCAAAGGAATTAAAAGATCAAATGAGCATGTATGTATATGGCAATTAGTCAAACACTTAACATGTAACATTTAAAAATTTTTAAAGCACTTTACTGTATACTACTTATAGCTTAAGCACTATGTGAGTGTCAACTAATATTAGTAATAGTATTACTTAGGAGTATTGACTCCACATCTCTGGAATTAGATCATCTCTTGTTTATGTATCTAAACCTATGCTTCTGGGGCTTTTCTTTGCTGAGTATCTAAACCATATTTAGCTCTACACAAGATTCATTAATTTTTTCCTTATATCATTACACAAATATTGCTCGAGTATCTGAGTATCATCTGTGTACCATGCACTACTGTGTATTAGCTTTTCTTCCCTTGTCCGACTATTTTATTCTTGCTTTTATAAAAAATGCAATTCTCAGCACACTTTTTATACTCATCCCTCTACTGTAAGCATTCTGAGATTGTTTCAGAAAATCTATGTATGTGCTCACTGCTCTGCACACTGAATTAGATGACTTGATCTCTTGTCTGGCTTCTAATAACATGACATGAGGGTCTGAGAAACAGAAGAAGTGTTTTGGAACAATTTTGTTCATTAACAAGGAGCTCCAAAGATCAGTGCAGGAAGTCAATATAGGTCTGGAGAGGAAGTAGAGTTATTACAAGTGTCACTGCCTCTGTCATTTTCATAACAGAAACACTCTGTGCCTCCTGAAATTCTTGCAGATAGATGATAGAGCCAAACCAATGGAAGAAAACCTGTTAGAGGAAGTGTTATAACTGATAAAGACAAGCTGTTTTGAATTTATGGAAATTGTGATCTGAAGACTAGATTAACCCTTTTATAAATAATGAATTTGTTTGCTTGTTAAGAAGCATGCTGGCCAGTAGGGTGCTGAGCATCAGGCAAACAGATGCAGTGCCTTAGGCAATCAAACACTCTATTAAGGGTTCTGGTTGAGTAAATTTTAACAGGCACATATTCCCTCCATAAGCAACTGGAAAACTAGACCCTATGTGCACAATAACTGTGTTCAGACATTAGATAACAGCCAGTGCAGGATTGTGATCCCTCAAAGAAGAAAACAAACAGCGTGAGCTTTGAGATTATCTCAGTTTTGCCCAGAGGCAGTTCCCACTTGGCAGCATAGGGACAGGCAGCCTGAAGAAAACACAGCAAGGTCTCTGAGATGAGGGGACGAATTAGGATTTGGAGTTACTGAGGTAGCTGAGATTTGCAACAGACTTCAGAATCCTGTGGCAGGGTCCGCACTAGTGTTGAGCTATGTCTATATAGGTCAGGATTCACAAGGTCAGGTAAAGGAAAAATGCCAGAGAAAGAACAACTACTGAAAAGCTGTGACTGGAAAAACAATCAGAGCTTGTACAAGATGATGTTCAAGCTCAAAGCATGCAGATGGGAGAAACCTTGCTGAGCATCCTGGTAATTCAGAGGAGAATCCAGAAAGTCCATACCATGAGATTAAGGTTAATCTGCCCTAGAGTGAAGACTACTTAGAACCAACTACTTTTTTATGGCCTTGGAATTCTCAAGTTGATTTATAATAAATTAAAAATCTTAAAAAAAATTAGCACTAAAGAATTAGGACGTTAGAATGTATAATATTCAATGTGCAATGAAAAATTATTAGGCATGCAAAGAAGCAGGAAAATGTGATGCATAAACAGGAGAATTATTCAACAGAAATGGACAAAAAAGGGGCAGGCATGATAGGATTAGCAGGTACAGACATTAAATGACATTAAACAGCTATGAAAGTTATGGTCAAAGATTTACAGATAAACATAAAACTACATAGGAGATATTGAAGACATAAACAGAGGCAATATGCAAATTCTAAAGATAAAAGATGCAATATGTAAAATAAAAATTTCATGATCAGTGAACTTGAAGAGAGGAAAATGCAAACTCTCCAAACAGAAACATGGAGAAAGAGAAAAGGAGGGCAATGAATAAAGAGAGCTGGTGTGAACTATGAGACAATATTATGTATAAGTAGAATATGAAGAAAAAAAGAAGAGGAAGATTGAGGCAAAAAATCATTTGAAAAAATAATGGCCACAGATTTTACAAATCTGATGATCTAAGAAGCTCAATAAACCTCTGGCACCATAAACCAAAACCACAGTATTATATCATTGGCAAATTCCTGAAATCCAATAACAATGAAAAATTATAAAAGACATAAATAAAAGGCCTGATTATACACAGAGGAACAGAGATAAGAATCACCACCAGATTTCTTACCTAAAACAACACAAGCTGGAAGACAATACAACAGAGCAAGTTTAAATGAAAAAAAAAAAAAAAGAAAGAAAAAACCAACAAGAACTATCAACTCACAGTTCAATATTCATTGAAAATATCCTTTTATTAAATAAAATGGTGGTAAGCCTTCTAGGTTCACCTTGGAGATGTAATCAGTTGGAAAGAGTGTCAGTCTCATGCTCACAACAAGAAAAATCTTGGAAAATTATGCAAATTAGTAACTTTTCTTGAATCATTCGCAAAACTGAGGTCTTCAGGCAAACAACTAACCTGATGTCTAGTGAGGCACATGCATTGGAAGAAAGAAACAGGGCCTGCATGCAGGGAGCAGGGCCACAAGGAGATCAGCTGCTTCTCCCCATGAAACCAGGTCCCTTAGATAGTGGTTGCCACACAGGATAAGAAAATTGATAGGAAATAGAGAGAATAAAAGAATACACAGAGATACGTTTTATAAGTGTATATAAAGAAATCAGACAACCAGGGGTACTCAGGAGTCTGAACCACATCTCCGTAAGTAGTCCAACATTATGGTTAGATTCACATAGGTTTTTATAATCACAGATATCAGCTACCAATTGCCAGGGTAACAGATTTACATATCAGATAATTTCGGTTGCTATGGGTAACAGGTAGTGCGTTAGGGTCAAAAGTCCTTTCAAAAGGCTTCTAACAGATTCTAATCTAAATAGGTGAACAAACAAGTACAAAGTCCTTCAAGGACTTACTTCTAATTCTAAGAGATAGTTATCAATTAACAGAGGAAAAACAAGGAGTTATAGTGGATCTATATTTCTTTGATCTAGTTCTTGTGGACTTAAGGCAGACAGTCAGGAAAAAGCAGGAAGCCTATCTCTACAAAACAAATTGTTTATAACCACAGGGGTGCATCTCTTGCCTAGGGCTCTCATTGTCTCTGGCTCCCATTCTGTGAGCCAGATATTTACCTGTCTTGTCTTTATAAAACAGGAAGACTTCATAGATTCTGAGATAACCGGGAAGCCTCTTGGAAAATATCCCTACCGGAGCTTTGAGAGCCCTCACAAGGCAATGCAGCCTTTGATAGGCGAACTCATTAGTTCACATATTCCCTTAGGGAAAAACGCTGCAAACTCTTGTTTCTTTCTTTAATATAGCCATATTGGGCAATTCAATAAAATAATGATCAGCTGATGAGCCACATCACATTAATTCCTCAATCATATTTCTCAACACCTGCGTGCTCGTTTACTGGAGTAGGTGCCACCAAACACTATGTAAGCCAAGGAGAACACTTAGTTAAGATTTTTCAGTGAATGACTAAAGGCTGAGTGTGTGTTGGAATTAGAGTCTGCAGCCCCTGGAATCTTCAAAAATAGGAGGTTTGCACTTTTCTGGAGGCTCTTCCTCTAGGAACGCCACTAAGACTCAAGGGGATGATCAGGGAGAATCCTGAGAAAGCTCTCCCATGGGACAGGCTGTGAAAGGGGAAAAAAATATCTCCCTGACTCCTGTCCTCTGCAAGAGAAAAGGCCATAATCAATAGAGAAGATCTTCCAAAGCTGTTGGGCAATGGAATCCTACCACAGCTGTGAGAGAAACATTGGGACTACCAGTGAAACTCAACCCGGAACTGTCTCCTAATTTCCTCTAAGGAATAAAAATGCTAACATTGCAGGGATAGGGCATCAAAAACATATCCTGAGGTATCTGGTGCAAATCCAATATTGCTGGGAAGAAAGAGGGAAAAAAAAATTAGCTCTGTTCCTGGGGACAGTGCAAAAATCTATGTTAGGCTCAGGATTAAATATCTAGGAAGAATGGAGCTCATGCTTCACAATGCCTACCTAAGACTAAGGCTAAATTAGAACATCAGAGAGAGCTCCATTCCCTCTTCCTGCTATCACTAATGCTAACTAGTATCAAGTAGAACCTGCAGTGGAATAAGCAGGGGAATGCTGGAAGAGACTGGCTTTCTCTAGGAAGCAGTGAAAAAGGAAAACATAAAGTTAAGTGAGGAGGCCATCAGTATATGAAGTTAAAGTTTCTGGTGCAACAAAAAACTGAAAAACCAACCTAACTTCTACAAGATTAACATTAACACTCACTTACATTAAGGCCTAAAATAAAGAAAGGTGGACTCAACTTCAAGCATAAAAATATTTACCTCAGTGTCTCCTGTTTTTAACAATGTGTCTGCTTTTCACTGAAAAACTGTGATACATACAAAAAGGCAAGTCTGAACACAGTCTGGAGAGACAAAGCAATTATAAGAACTGCATTCAGACATGACACAGATAATAGAACAATGGAACAGGAATCTAAAACAACTAGGATCTAAAACGACTCTGCTGCAGTGGTTCTCAGCTGGGAAGGGGAGTGGTGGGGTCAACTCCAGTGGGTAGAGGCCAGAGATGCTGTTAAACATCCCACAATGTGCGGATAATCCCTGACAAGAAAACATTATCCACTCTAAAATTCCAACGGTACCAAGGCTGGTAAAATCACTCTAAAATCCCAATGGTACCAAGGCTGGTAAACTCTGCTCTAATTGAAAAAGTAAACAATATGCAAATTATATAGGACATTTCACCTGAGAGATGCACACCATGAGAAAGAATGTATTGTAAATTACAGAAATCAAAAAGAAAGTAATAGAAAAGAAGAATGCCTTTGATGAGCTCATCAGTAAACCCAAGGAAAGAATCAGTCAAGTTGAAGATAGGTAAATAGAAATGGTTCAAACTGAAATGTAAAGAGAAAGAAGCATGAAAAAACCCTATGAATGGAGGCTTTAAGAGTTGTGGGAATGTATCAAATAGAGCAACATAAGTATGATTGGAATCAATAGGTGAAGAAGAGATAAAGGACAGAAATATTTCAAGTAATTATAGCCAAGAATTTTCCAAAATTCCTGATAGACATTAAACTACAGTCTAAGAATTTCATAGACCATCAAGTGGTATGAATATCAAATACACACACACACTATCATGCACATACATATACACACAGAAACATATCATTTCAAACTGTCAAAAACCAAAGACAGTGTGCTCACTCTGGCAGCACATGTACTAAAATTGGAAAGATAAAAAGAAGATTAACATGGCGTTTGCACAAGGATGACACACAAAATATCCATTAATAGCACTAAACTGTACACTTAAATATAGTTAAGATTATAATTTTTGTTATGTTTTTGACTGAAATTAAAAATTTTTTAAAATTTTAAAACAGCAGAGAAAAATTTGAGGAGGCCAAAGAAGAAAGTCACATTACTTAGAGAACATGCATTCTCAGCAGCTATAGTATTGCTCTTGACAGCATGAAAGTTAATTCTTAGGGGGTAGGGCAAAAAACGTATATATTGCAATGGTCTGTGGCCCTTCATGGTATTTAACTTTCTCTATGGAGAAATTTAAATTTAATTACTTTTTCCTTGGGTGGAGATGTGATAATAATGATAAGAAGGTTTATTGAGACCATTATCTGGAGATAAGCAAGGATCAGAAGTACAGCAGACTTCTCATAGAAACCATGTAAGCAAGATCACAGTGGAATAAGATCTTTAATGTGATGAAAAAAAAATATTGTACTATAACCAGTGAAAACAAACTTTAAAAATAATGCAGAAATACTGTCTCAGGCAAAATCTGAGAGAATTATTTATCATCAGGAGTACTCCACAATAAATATTAAAGTAAGTTCTTTGAGCAGAAACAATATGACATATGTCAAACTTTAGATCTGCAAAAAAAAAAAATGAAAATATCAAGAACAGGATGAATGGGACAGAAGTGGTGGCTCATGCCTGCACACCTAGCACTTTGGGAGCCTGAGGCATAAGGATAGCTTGATCCCAGGAGTTTAAGGTTGCAGTGAGCTATGATGGTGCCACTGTACTCCTGGGCAACAAAGCAAGGCAAGAAAGAGAGAAAAAGACAGAGAGAGAGGGAGAGATTGAGAGAGAGAAAGTTTCTTGCTTATAATTCCTCAACAATTACAGATTTTTTTTAACTTTTTATCTTTTAACTTTTTATCTACCAAAGTACATGAGGGTAAAGGATGTAACTTCATTTAATAATGTGCTGTGTTGGAGCATGCCAGGTGAGAAGGGTGATGTCCTTTCCACCTTCCATTTGTCTGAGAGTCCAATAGGAATGATGAGCTGGAGGAGGTGGTAGGGAAAACAAACTGCATCACCCACACTTATGTCAATCAGAGGTCAATTTAGAGTGTGAACAAAACACAGGGGTGCTTACCCTACTCTTTTGCTCTTTCATCTGTGCTGTTCTAATTTCATTATGGTACTTCCTCTAACATTTGGCATGTGGTGTTGGAAATCACCATTGACCAAAAAATTTTGGACATACCAGCATTATTGAGAAAATGATCTCTGAGACTAGATAATTTGTCCTAGTTTGTCAAGCACTGACACCATTATGAGAATAAATTTTTATAAATTCTCACAAGGCACAGTGTTGTTTTCTTCATGACTTAAATTTGTCAATAAATGTTCTCAGCATAGAGGCCTTAAATATCTCAGCAAATATTGTTCATTGTGCTTACAGGCTTTAGCTGCAACACCAGTCTTTATTACACAGAATGTCTCTGAGAACACCATCATGCCAACCCCATTCTTAGTCTAAAAGGGAAAAATGAGCAGCCAGGGACGTTTACACATTGTGAACTCTCTTAACAATCCCCACTGTCCCAGTCTTGTTTAGGAATGCTCTCTTTGAGGATTTTAGAGAAAAGTATTACACAATTACATATGACAATTACCTTGGGAAGCTATTTTCTCATACACAGTTCCCCAGATCTTATGATTGTGATTCAAGAGTGATCTTAGAACCAATAACTTTTAACTAACTCTCTTATTCCCTTTCCTTCAAAATTTATTGAGTATTTACTATGCACTCTTAAATCTAAGGATATAAAGATAAATGAACCATAGTTCAGCTGTGGATGAACAAGTAAGTGGCAGAGGGCTGGCCTTGTTTTCACATATTTTGGGGGGTTATTTCCTATCGTCAGTGGGATGTTTTTAGTGGACTAAATAATTGGCTTTCTATTTTTGTTTATATCAAGGTTACAATTTGTCCAGAGCAATTTATAAATCATAGCTCATTACAAGTACTCTCAGTCTTCAAGCATTGGGAAACACATGAATTAGCAGGGAAATATTACCAAGAATACTTCTTAAAGTATTATTCAGGTTAAACTTTTTGGCTCTGGATTATTAAAAACATCTCAACACCTCTGTAAAGGAAAGTAGTAATTAATATTAAATACAGGCCGGGCGAGGTGGCTCACGCCTGTAATCCTAGCACTCTGGGAGGTCGAGGCGAGCAGATTGCTCGAGGCCAGGAGTTCGAAACCAGCCTGAGCAAGAGCAAGACCCTGTCTCTACTATAAACAGAAAGAAATTAATGGGCTAACTAATATATATATATATAGAAAAAATTAGCCGGGTATGGTGGCACATGCCTGTAGTCCCAGCTACTCAGGAGGCTGAGGCAGCAGGATTGCTCGAGCCCAGGAGTTTGAGGTTGCTGTGAGCTAGGCTGATGCCACGGCACTCACTCTAGCCTGGGCAAAAAAGCGAGACTCTGTCTCAAACAAAAATATATATTAAATACAAAGGATGTTAAGTTATCTAATTTGAATTACTTTTTATTCTTTCTCCTTTAAATCAATATCAAGAAGCTTCTTTTCTTTATACTTCTAGTGAAATTATAAACCACTTGTACCAGATAATCTTAGCCCAGAAATAAATATAAACAAATAGAAACTATTCATGACTTAGGAGCTCAAGCCATGAACAAAGGAGTAGATCAACATCCTTCTTGCCACTCCTTAAAATTTTCAATCTGCTAAATAAATGCATCCAATTAAAAATAATTGTTATGATTTTATGTATATATTTTTTAGACAGAATCTCACTCTGTTGTCTGGGCTAGAGTGCCATGGCATCAGCCTAGCTCGGAGCAACCTCAGACTCCTAGGCTCAAGCAATCCTTCTGCCTCAGCCTCCCAAGTAGCTGAGACTACAGGCATGTGCCACCATGGCCAGATAATTATTTTTTTAGTTTTCCAGCTAATTTCCTTCTATTTTTAGTGGAGATGGGGTCTCGTTCTTGCTCAGGGTGGTCTCAAACTCCTGAGCTCAAATGATCTACCTGCCTCAGCCTCTCAGAGTGCTAGGATTACAGGCATGACCCACCATCCCCAGCCTGTGGTTATGTTTTTAAAAAGTTTTCTTTTGAAGATACACAAGATGCCTGGAGATAAAACTATATGGTATCTGTGTCATGCTTTAAATGATTGGAAGAGATGGGAAGTAGGCAGGACTCTAGAAGGAACAGGGTTGGCTATGAGTTGATAACTGCTGATGTGGGGTGATGTGTATGGAGAAACAGTACCTGCCCTCAACATGATATTTACAAAAATAGAAAATCAGAGGGTGAAATGCAAATCTACTTTTAGTTCTTTAAGGTATCTCCATACTACTTTCCATAGAAGTTGTACTAGTTTGCAGTCCCATCAACAGTGTAGGAGTGTTCCTTTCTCTTTGCATCCACACCAGCATCTGTTGTTTGGGGACTTTTGGACAAAAGCCATTCTTACTAGAGTTAGGTGATATCTCATTGTGGTTTTGATTTCCATTCCCCTGATGATTAGAGATGTTGAGTATTTTTTCATATGTTTCTTGGCCATTAGTCTATCTTCTTTTGAAAAGTTTCTGTTCATGTCTTTTGCACACTTTTTAATCCGATTGTTTGATTTTTTTTTCTTGCTGATTTATTTGAGTTCTTTGTAGATTCTGGTTATCAGCCTTTTATTGGGTGTATAGCATGCAAACATTTTCTCCCAGTCTGTAGCTTGTCTATTCACTCTGGTGATAGTTTGTTTGGCTGTGCAGAAGGCTTTGTAATTTAATCAGGTCCTATATATTTTTTGTTGTTGTTGCTGTGATTGCCTTTGAGGTCTTCTTCATAAATTCTTTGCCTAGGCCAATATCTATAAGAGTTTTTTTCCAACATTGTCATCTAGAATTCTTATAGTTTCATGCCTTAAGTTTAAGTTTGTTATCCATAATGAATTGATTTCTGTGAGTGGTGAGAGGTGAAGATCCTGTTTCAGTCTTCTACATGTGGCTATTCAACTTTCCCAGCATCACTTATGGAATAGGGATTCTTTTCCCCAGTGTATTTTTTGTCTGCTTTGTCAAAGATCAGATGGAAATATGAGGGTGGTTTTCTATCTGGGTTCTCCATTCTAATCCAATGGTCTATGTCTCTATTTTTGGGACAGCCCCATGCTGTTTTAGTTACTATAGCCTTATGGTATAGCTTGAAGTCTGATAAAGTGATGCCTCCCAATTTGTTCTTTTTGCTTAAGGTTGGTTTGGCTATTTGGAATCTTTTCTGGTTCTATACAAAGAAAGCATAGAATTATTTTTTTCTAGCAATCCCTTTATTGGGTATTTACCCAAAGGAAAAAATTCGTTTCATCAAAAAGACACTTGTACTTAAATTGCAGCACAATTCACAATCACAAGGATGTGGAATCAACCCAAGTGTCCATCAATATGTGAGTGGATTAATAAAATGAAGTATATGTATATCATGGACTACTACTCAACTATTTAAAAAATGGTGAATTAAAATATCTTTTTAAACAACATTGTTGGAATTGGAGACCACTCTTCTAAGTGAAGTATCGCAAGAATGGAAAAACAAGTACTACATGTGTACACTATTAAATTGGAACTAATCAATCAACACTAATGTGTACATATGGTAGTAAAACTCAATGGAAATCAAGCAGCTGTGAGGGTGCACGAGGGGATGGGTAAATTCACACCTGATGGGTACAATACACACTATCTGGATGATGGACATCCTTATAACTTTGACTCAAATGTTACAAAATCTTGTACCCCTGTAATATTCTGAAATAAAAAGAAATCAGAGGGTGATCTGGGATTATTTAGAGGTGCATTGGTGAGGATTATGGCTTGTGAGTGATGGAAATCTAAATATAACTTAAATAAACTTTACCCTAGCATTCAAGGTAGAGGCTGGCTTCAGCCCTCACTGGACATAAAATTTCAAATGATTTATTTTGGGATTTTTTTCTTTGTTACTCTTATAAAGCAATTTTCCTCTCTACTAACTGTATTCTTAAACAAGTTCTTTAGATATGACAGAAAATAAAGCCACAGGCTGTGCTAGCCTTATAGTTTTTTCACAAGTAAGAATCTTACAATAAAGAGAGTAACCTCTCCCTTCCATATCTCCTTATGTACTGAGCAGTGTCTATATTAAACACACAAAAGAGTGCTGCCTTGGCTGCTGTATGCATGGGAAGAGGTAAAGGGTTGGCCATAATAGGTCATATGCCCCCAGCTCCAGGGAGAGGAGGCAAGACCTAGAAATTGGCAAGACAAACCTTTACATTGCCTCAGAAGACCTCCCTATTAACACTATGAGTCCATTCCCCCCTTTCCACTTGCCCACTCAACACCAGCCACACTAGTGTTCTTGATCTTTCTCTACTACCCAGGGTACTTCCTCACCTTAATACTTAGGAGCTTGTCTGGAATGTACTTCCCTTAGAACCCTTGTGGCCAACTTTCTATCCTTCTTCAAGTTTTTGATTAGAATTTGCAAATGCTATCTTCAACCCCCTTATCTCTCAGTCTCTCTCATCCTGTTCTATTCCTCATTTCCATAACATTTATCACCTTCTAAAATGCTATTGAACTCACTTTTGTTTTATGTTTGCTGATTTTTCTTTGCCTACTCCCAGAAAGAAAAAAACAAAGAGCTGCATGAGAGTAGAAATCATTGTTTTGTATCCCAAATACTTATTTGCTGATCTCTGAACCCTTAAAGAATACTGACTGGCCAGTGCTCACTCACTATTTGAATATAAATGAATGAATGAATGAATGCACCTAACCAGTATCACTAGTGTTGGCAACAATGAGCTGTGAAAAACAAAAGTGGCTCGGGTACCAGGGAGATGACTGAGGCTAAAGGATGCTGTATCAAAATCAAACACTTTAATACTTCAGGGGTATCTGGTCCTGACTTTGCTGTCAGGGAAGGCTCCCTGGGGAAGAGACATCTAAGTGTGGGTCAGAATTGTTAGGTGAGGTTGGAAGTGTGACAGATGAAGGCAAGTGTGCATGATGGTGTCAAGAGAGAGCACACGAGGATCATGGAGAAGTTTCTTATTACTTGATGGCACAACACACAGAGAATAGAAGAGAAGATGGAGCTGGAAAGAGAGTGCATCTGTATTACAGTAACAGGTTACAGTAACAAGTTTAGACTTCAGCCTGAGGGCATTGAAAAACCACTGAACGGTTTTACAAATGGAAGTGACACAACTGGGTTCATTTAAAAATATTTTCTCTAGCTGGAGGACGAAAAATGAACCAGAAGAGAACAAGAGAAAAGATAGGAAGAGTCATTTCAAGCAATGCACGGAGAAATAACCGGCTTGGATGTAAAAAAAGTACCATCCTTTCTGGGGCTGTATGGCTGAAGAGCAGATCTTCTCAAGTTGTTTGCAGCATATGTTGTTCAGAGTTTTTACTAGAATTCAACTAACATACTTTTCTTTCTGTAAACAAAAAGTTGACTACATAGCAAAAACAAAAAAAAAGAAAGAACTAGTTCTCGGTTTATGGTGTGATTTTATAAATGTTCAGTTATATCTCAAACTAAAAAGTCCAAAATGAGAGAACCCTTCAAGACATAATTATAAGTAGGTATTAGGGATAAGTATATCTCAATTGAGGTCAAAAGAAACTTTAGATATCCGCTGGGAATGCCACAGTTAAGCAACACCTTAAGTCTAGCTATATCTGTTTATATTTTATAATATATGACAAAGAGACTCATTTAAGGCTTTTCAGAACATAGAAACAAAAATGATCATTTCAATTTTTTCCAATTTTCAGCATTTCCAAAAACTGTGTGCTAGAAACCCCCTGAATATCTTTCATTTCATGTACAATGACATTCATTTTAATACAACAAGCCAGTCCTCTGTGTTCTGAGGATGTGAGCTGCCGAAAGGCAAACCGGAACACCCACACAGGGATGGCGGGAAGCCTCCACCGTCTGAGTGAGGTTTCTGCACCAAAGGCAAACATGCCACTTTAAGATAACATATTTTAAAATCCATTACTATCAGACTTCATTTTATGTTGCAAAAGACTAAGATATAACTTTGACTTTAACAACCTTTTTATCTTGCTGAATTCTATTAAAATGTAGATACATCCTTGACTTTCAGGCTTAGAGAACAGATGCATCCGTGTATGGGTTTGGGGGAGAAGAAGATGTTGAAATGAGCTATAGGAAACAGATTAAAAGAGAAGGAAAAACAATCAAATGTGACTTATGAAAGCACAGTCCTTGTGGTATCTGGTGAAATTTTCTTCATTTCGGCCACTCTAGAGACATAATTGTCTATGGGTAGATATTATTATATTATGTCAGTATGGTACAGCTGTTACAATTAATGAACCAATATTGATAATTATTAACTACAGTCCATACTATTTTTCTAATTTCCTTTGTTTTTACTTAATTCCCCTTTTCTGCTCCAGGATTTCATTCAGGATACCACATTACATTTGGTTATACTGTTTCCTTAAGCTCCACTTGGCTGTGACAGTTTCTCATACTTTTTGTGTTTGATGACTTTGGCAGTTTCAAGGAGCTCTGGCCAGGTGCCATTGGCATGCACCTGAGGGTTTCTCATGATTACGCTGGGTTATGGGGTTAAGGAAGACCACAGAAGTAGAGTGCCACTCTGATCACATCAAGGTACATTCTATCAATATGACTTATCACTCCTGAGGTCGACCTTGATCACCTGAATGAGGTGGGATTGTCAGGTTTCTCCACTTTCAAGTTACTCTTTTTCTATCCTTTCCATACTGTGCCCTTTGACAAAAGTCACTATGTGCAGCCCACACTTTAGGAGTTGGGAGTTTTTCAGTGGCCCTGTAAGAACACCAAGGAAAAGAACCAAGAGGTTTCCATTTAATACATCTTGCCTTATCTTCTTTGTAATACTATGGACAAAGACTTTTAAACACTAAGAAACTTAATGTTGTTTTAATAAATGCAGTGTACATCTTTAAAATAAAATAGAACAAATTATTAAATTGTTTGGAACATTTTCTGCAAGGGAAATTTGTCTACTCTGCTGCATTTATTTATTTATATAGTATGGACTCACAGACATGCATGTTAGGTTATAATCTAGTACTACTTTTTTTGGCCATTTTTGCTCAAATTATTCCAGCTTTGGTGATTGGGAGCTCTTTCAGTGAGCTCCTGTGACCCTTTGACACACTCCCGTCATGGTGGGAGTTTTGTTTGAACACTACCTTACTTTCTGGCACTGCAAGATGCCCAGACTCCTCTGGTCCGCTTCCTTCTCCAGTCCTAGAATCAGCCATTTCTCTAAGGAGCCCTGGTTCCTTTCACTGGAGAATAGTGTTAGAAACCAAGGTCTGGGCACCAAGTATGTTCGCTGCTCCTGGGGTATCCTAAGCCTAATTTACTGACAGAGCAGAGAAATATATTTGCGTATTAGCCTATGTATAAACACACATCTATAAATATTTCCGGGAGTGCAGATCTGAAACTATGTCAAGCTAAAGATGAGTTTACACTGATGTCTCCAACTTGAATCTACTACCACATAGATCATTCTAGCCTTTCCCCCTTATTAATTTGTAAACTCTCTCTCCAACAGTATGAAACCTGGCTCACATCACTGATCAACCACTTACTTAGTTGTCACTCTAGATAGCAGTATCAGGATTTTTAACTATTACTAATACCCTTGTGAGCACTCCACTCATTTACAGAGTTACTAAGGTCGTGACCCTTCCCCCACTCCTTTCAGTGAAGTCGGTTCATTCATTTGTAATACAGTCAGATCATTTTGTCACATTCTAAATTCCATCCTGGATTCTGTCAATCTTAAAAAAAAAACCAAAACATTAGTTTTAAAATAAATTTTAATACATTGAAGCTTATTCCTTGTACTATAAAGTTCTATGCATTTTGACAAACGCACAATTTCATGTGTCCATGACAGGGTCACATAGCACAATTTCAGCATCTTAAAATATCCCTTGTTTTACCTGTTCAACCTTCATTCCCACCTCACCCCTATCAACCACTCATCTTTTTACTATCACTATAGTTTGCCTTTCCTAGAATATCACATAGCTGGAATTACAGTATTTATCTTTTTGAGATAGCCCTCTCCATCACTTAGTATTATGCATTAAAGTTTCATCCATGCTTTTGTACTTGATTTCTCATTTTTTTAAATCACCGAATCATATTCCACTGTTTAGATGTACCACAGTTCATATGCACTTTCACCTATTAGAGGGTATTTTAATTGCTCCCAGCTCTTGCAATTGTGAATAAAGCTGCTACAAATATTTCTGTGCAAGTGTTTATATGGATATAAGTTTTCAACTCATCTGGGCAAACACACAGGAGCATGACTAATGGATCATAAGACTATGTTTAAATTTATAAGAAACTGCCAAACTGTTTTCCAAAGTGGCTGTAGCATTTTGCATTCCTACCAACAATGATAAGAGTTCTTGTTGTTCTACATCCTCATCAGTATTTGATGTTGTCGGTGTTGGGCATTTTAGCCATTCGAATAGCTGTGTAGTGGTATCTCATTGCTGTTTGCAATTCCCTGATGACACATGATGTTGAGGATCCTTTTATATACCTATTTTTCATCTCTGTATATTCTTTGGTAAGTTGCCTGGCCAGATCTTTTGTCCATCTTTTTTTAAGTTGGGTTGTTTTTTCTTTTAATAGTTGAATTTTTTAAATTCCTCATATATTTTTAAAACATTTATAAAATATGAGTTTAGAACATATTTTATCTCTTATGTGTCTTTTCTTTTTATTCTCTTAACAGTGTCTTTCACAGAAGTTTTCAATTTTAATAAAATACAACTTGTGAATTTTTCTTTATTGGCTCATACTGTTAATGTTATAGTTAAAAACATGTTGCCAAAACCAAAGTCACTTAGATTTTCTACAATTTTTTCTTCCTGAAGCTTTACAGTTTTGCATTTTACATTTAGGTCTATGATCAATTTTCAATTAATTTTTATGTAAGGGTATAAAGTCTGTCCCTAGGTTCATGTTTTTGCATTTGTGCCAACATCATTTGTTGACTGAATTACCCTTGCTCCACTGTCAGTATGCTCATGAGTCTGCTTCAGAACTATCAATTCTGTTCTAATGATCTGCCTATTTTTTTCATTACCACACTACTTTAATTACCATAGCTTTAAAATAATTATTGAAAATGGATAGTGAGTCCTTCAATTTTGTTCTTCGTTAATATTGTTTGGCTTTGACAGGTCTTTTGTGTTTCCATATAAGTTTTAGAATCAGTTTGTCAATATCTATAAAACAGCTTGTAGGGATTTGGGGAGGGGATGTCATTGAAACTTGTACTACAGAGTAGATGTTTGGAAAAATTGACATGTTCACAATATTGAGTCTATTAATCCATAAACACAGAAAATCTTCTATTTACTTCAATTTTCTTCATTTCCTTCATTGGTGTTTTGTAGTTTCCACGTATAGATCCTATATATAACTTGTTAGATTTATACCTAAGTATTTCATTTTGGAGTGATATTATAAAATGACATTGTTTTAACTTCAAATTCCAACTGTGTATTGATTATACATAGGAAATCAACTGGCTCTCATATATTAACTTTATATTCTGTGACATTTCCATACTTGCTTATTAGTTCCAGGAGGTTTTCTGTGTATTGTTTGGAATTTTCCACATAGATAATCATGTCATCTGCAAACAAAGGCAGTTTTATTTCTTCCTTCCAAGTATGTATACCTTTTATTGCCTTGTCTTTTTGCACTAACTATAACTTCCAGTACAATGTTGAATATAAGTGATGAGAGGGAGAATTTTTGTCTTGTTTCTCATCTTAGAGGGAAAGCATCTAGCTTCTCACTGTTATGGATGGTGATGTTAGCTGTATATTTTTGGAGGCATTATTGATAATGTTCAGGAAGTTTCTTCTTGATTACTATTTTGCTGAGAGTTTTCATTATGAATGGGTATTAGATTTTGTCAAGTGCTTTTCCTGCATCAATTGGAATGATTATGTGATGTTTTTCTCTTGTGCCTGTAGATTGTAGTGGATGACATTGACAAGATTTCTAATGCTGAGCCAGCATTTTATAACCGAAATAAACTGTATTTGGTCATGGTCTAGAATTCTTTTTATACATTGTTAGAGAGGGTTGGCTAATATTCTTTTGACAATTTTTGGATTAATGTTCATTAGAAATATTCATCTGTAGTTTTCCTTTCTTGTAATGTTTTTATATGATTTTAGTATCAGTATAATGCTGGCCTTATAGAATGAATTAGGAAATACTCCTTTTCCTCATATTTTCTGAAAGAGATTATGAAGAGAATTAGTGGAAAATTAATATCATTTCTTCCTTATAAGTTGGTGGAATTCATCAATGAAACAATCTTGATCTGGTCATTTTTTTTGAACAGTCATTACTTTCTGATTTAATTTATTCAATAGATACAGCCTTATTCTGATTATCTATTTCTCCTCATGTGATTTTTGGACATTTGTGCATTTCCAGGAATTGGTCCATTTCATCTAAGCTATTATATCTGTAGGCATAAAAGTGTATTCCTTTATTTACATTTCAATATCCATGGGATGAATCATGTTGACCTCTCTTTCATTTCTAGTATTAATAGTGTGTGTCTTTTTTTTTTTCTTGGTTAGCCTTGCTAGAATTTTATCAATATTATTGATCTTTTTGAAGAGCCTATTGACTTTCTCTATTATTTTCCTTCATACAATTTTATTGATTTCTACTCTAATTTATGTTATTTCTTTTTTCTTTGTTTTACCTTAAATTGCTTTTCTTTCCATAGTTTCCTAAGATGAAAACTTAGATTATTGATTTTAAATCTTCCTTCTTGTCAACCCAAATAAATGACTGAGACAAAAATCACAATCAATTGAGGTTTATTAAACCAAGATTTTGAGGATGCGCCCAGGAAAAACACAAATGGCAGATAAGCTGCAGCTGTTTTTCCCAGGTATGTCTTCAAAATCTTGGCTTAATAAATCTCCATTGATTGATTTTTTTTGCCTCAGTCATTTATTTGGGTTGACCAGTGGTAACTACTGAGAGGGACATATGAGGAGAGTTTGTCTTTCTTAATCTATAGTAACTTTCTAATTGGTGCTTTGGTACCAAGCTAAAGCTCCTTACTGCTCCAGACAATTGGGCAATTTGCTGAGGTTTGGGCTACTCACTCCACATATCTACAATCTATCCCAACTTTTTGGTTGATATCTGAGGTTTATTCTGCCATGAAACTCCTGCAGGGTAGTTTTGCTCACTTCTGATAAGGAAAGCGAGTTATCTGCTTCCATACATTGGAGAGCAGGCACAGCTTGGGCCCCCTCTCCAGGTACTGTCAGGGTGATGACTGGATCTTAACCTCCAGCCATAAGAATCATGGCTAGAGGAACAGTAGATGGAGAAATTAGCAAACCACAAACCCACAGGTCACACAAGCAGCCTTTCTTGCAAAGCAAAAGTACATCCCGAGAGAAGGGACGGGTCGGTGTCCGAGAGTGGAGACCACCCTGTGGAATACAAGGTTTGTTCTTTTTATTTTTCTATGAATGGATGGGTTGTAGCTTATAGGGTGATCACTCCCTGCATCACAGTTTCCTATAATCCTCTCTGAAAACCCACTGTGCGGAGGATGAAAATGAACTATAGATGAGGTTATATTAATAATAATATGACCATATCATAAGTTTACTCTTGGTCGCACTTACTAGTGTGTATACTTTGTGCAGGGGAAAGTTCCTTAACCAAAAATGTCATGGTTCAGTCCATGGCTGGACTTTGAATTGTTTCCCCAGTTCTTGGGGTCCTAGCTTGGAGGAATCAAACGCCTTGGCCTGTGTTACAGAAAGAGATGACAGACACTCAGCAACTATGCATGAAGAATTTATTGTAAGGAAAGTTTAAGGGTGCAAAGCAAAAGTACATTTCCTAAGGGGAGTGAGTCTATCTCCAGGAATGGAGAAGACCCTGTCTGCTTCTATGTTTTTCCTTTTATATGTTAGTAGTTTAGGTAAAGATTAGTTATAATTATTCATAACTATATGTCACTGTTTGGGGGACTGAATTCCTTTCTATGTTTGGACATGACTTAAAGGTTATGTCTCAGCCGTTCTTTCTAGTATATGTATGGTGGTGAAAGTGCCAGAACCTGCTTATGGTGTCTGTTCCATTCTCTGACTGGTGGTGAGTGTACCATGGCCTAATTACCCCATTCTTTAAGACTAAAATAACTGTTTCCTTTTTTTATTTTTCTGCAACCATTTCCTCCTTATTGTTTTTCTATAACCGCTTTCTACTTCTGTTTTTCTGATCTTCATCACCTCTCACTTGTTTTTCTGTCCCTAACATTTCCCCACTGAGAGATAGTCAGGCCTGAATTCTTTTTTTTTTTTTCTTCCCTTTATTTCATCATATTATGGGGGTACAAATATTGTTAGGGTTACAAATATTGCCCCTGCCCCTGCCCCCTCCCTCCCCCCGATGTGCCAGAGATTCAAGCGTGTCCAATCCCCGGTGGTGGGCACCACACACATTACGTAAGTACACACCCTTCTCCTCCTCCCCCCTCCCGCCTGCCCACCACCTGATGAAAAGTTTTTTTTTTTTTTTTTTCTTTTTTGTTTGTGTGTTTGTTTTTGACATTTTGGTTACATTGTATATCTTTGCCTCTCCCTAAGAAGGGTTAGAGTTATGCCCTTCCCTCCAAAATGCTCGCCACATCCCTTAAGGGGCGATAGTCAATCTTCTGTAACTACATCTGGCTGAAAAGGAGTATTGTTCCTACCTAGAAGCCATGTCTGTCTCTCCTGATCTGTCTCTCAGAGTTTGAGTTTGTTCTAAAAGTTGAGGCATGTATGTCCAGGGTGCTCATAGGTATTGTTCTGGAATCCCCTGCAGGTATATGTGGGAATTGTTGAGTCACCATCAGATTCACATGCAATTGTTGTAGCCTAGAAGATATAAACCTGACCAAGAGGTTAAACAGGAAAGGCCCCAAAATGAGTGAGAGATGCACTCTTGAATCGCACAAAGGTCTTGTCAAAGGTCCTAGGAGAGGTGTTCATCAAGAAAACCAGGCCCGTATGTTTAGTTAAAATACCACCAGTTAAATCCCCCAGAATTTCTTTGTTCTTGAAGCTAGTAATCTTTTTGAGAATATTTTCTAAATTAGTTCGTTTATTTAAGTTGTCTTGAGGGTTGTCCATTCACATGATGACATGGGAAAATAGGTGTAATGGGAGACCCGGGTTAACTAAAAATCTCTGTCTAATTCAGAGATTGGGGCCTCTAGAATAAGTAAGAACTGGTGGGTGGTTAGTATTCCTTCCCAGCTACAGAACAGTGAAGGAGTATAACATTTCTTAATGGGGCACCCACCAATGCCTGCCACCAGAGAGGAGGAGCATGACAGAGGCCCACCAAAGGTTTGGATGATCCAACAGGTGTCTCCCTTATTAAGTAAAGTATTTCTTTACCAGCCACATCCAAAGTCACATGGGGTTGTTTTTGTGGGAGATGTCAATGGTATGGGCAGGAGTCTGTGCTGAACCTGGGCCCCACCTGCCCTGATCGTCCTGCACCACTAGGGTTTGGGCAGTCCCCTGGCATGTCCTCAAAATCTTGGCTTAATAAAGCTCTATTGATTAAGATTTTTGCCTCAGTCATTTATTTGCATTGACACTTCTCTTCTAATATAGGTGTTTAATACTAAAATTTTTTAATAAGCATGGTTTTTGCTGTACCTTGTAAATTCTGATAAGTTGGTTTTCATTTTCATTTAGCTCAAAGTATTTTCAAAATTTCTCTTGAGATTTCTTTGCTAGCTAAGGAATGTAAGATCTTATGGGAAAAAAAAACATAGAGATTTGGAGGGATGACAGCAGATTATGGAGGTCACAAAATGGAAGATGGAGAACAGATGGGTGAATGGCAACTGCAGGAGAAAAGTTGAGAATGCTGAAAGATGATCTGGGGGATGGCAAAATGCATGAGGTGCAATGCTGATAATCAGCTAATACAAGGACATTGATTATTCATCAGAACCCTAGGATGACTTGGTAAGTGGAAGGTACCCAGTACTCTGATGGGTAATGTCAGGAGTACCACATAGGGAGAAAAACAGAAGGACTAATTGAAAGTCTATTTAAGGAGCAGTTGGATACTCAGATATACCCCACTGTTATAAGCATTAACAGGTTTGCACACCTTTGCCCTGAAGAATAGAAACAAAGCTGGAATAAACTTAATCTACTAAAGAGGATACCCCAGAACAATTTAGGATGCAGACACCAGTCAGAGCTGAGGGCAAAAATGAACTACCACTGTGAAACAAGGCGGATTGAATGAAAATATGCATACTCAATTGTTGTCCGTGTGCCATGTTGCCTTAGGTGCTTAATAAATAGAATAAATGCAAGCAAGTGAATAATGAATAATTTAACCAGTCGGCTTAAAATTTTTTATAGCTTATGCTTTTGAGATTTTGTAATTTGGCCAAATATTTTCCTGGAAAGAAGCATTAGACTAAAAGATTAACTATTAATTAGAGGAAAACATCAATACAGAGGCAATATAACAAGCATGAAATAAAAGAGGATACCCAATGTCCTCCTCACTGGTAAGAGGACACTGTATCCCACTGGTACTTTAACTCCCTTGCATGTTTCACTACAGAGCATTTACATGAGAGACATGTAGACCAGCTAACTCCCTTAGCACTGTTGGTTAGTGAGATACGGCACCTAAGCCTCTGCTCCAGCAGCAGAAATCAATGATGATTTTAATAAGAGAGGAGCAATTTTGTTCAGACCTTTTCCAGACCCAGAAACCATAATTCAAATTATATTTACTAGTTGAGGAAATATGCTAATACTAATGCCAGCATTCATACTGCATGTTTAATGCAACAATTACTGAAATACTGAATTACTGAAACACTCCTCACATGTCTATACATCTCTTAAATTAATAAAAGCTATGAGTACTTCTTTAGTCATTTACATTTATCTGCATTGAACTTCTTTTTAGTAGTCTAAATGTAAATCAGGGCAGGTAAAACAGTATAAATAAAAGATAGTGCAAGAGAGCCGAATGTACTTATGGATATGAATGCACAATTCTATACTTGATATTATCAAACCAAAGGGAGTGATATGTAAAAAGGATGTGCACCATGATCAAGTCAGTTTATTCCAGAAATGCGATTTGGATTTGACATTTAAAAAAATTAATTACTATTATCAACAGTAACAGATTAAGATATCATATGTTTTGGTCATCTTAAAAGATGCAGAGAAAAGCACTTCATAAGATATAACCTTCATTTGTCATTAAACAGACACAGGAGAAATAATGACTCTTAGCAAATTGGATTAAAAAATAGAGAACATCTTTGACAAGATAAAGAATATCAACAGTAACAAAAAAGACCTGCCTTTGAGATTAAGAAGCAAGATAAACATACCTGCTTACCACTGCTATTCAAGAGTGAACCCAAATTTTCAGTACTATAAGACACAAAAGGGAAATTTCAAAATGGATTTGTATCACAAAGAAAAAACCCAAAACTCTCTCTTTTAAAGAAGATTTGGTTATGTAATATAAAATAAAAAAGTTCATACAGATAAAGCATTATAATATATAAAAATATATAACAAGGAAACTGCATATGAAAACAGTATTCAAAAATTACTTGCATGTTTACTTATCAGATAAAGGCCGAAAGAGGTACAATTTACAATAATATCAAAAGTATAAAGTATCTAGAAATGAATATAACAAAATATTTGAAAGATACTTATGGTATCTTTTATCCACATTATCCAATGTTAGTAAAAAGAGGTAAATAAATATATATAAAGAAGGTTGTTATATAGATGTAGTATGAAAACATGTTAACAGATTGGAACACTCAATATTTTAGAAATTCCACCTTTTCATAATTTGATCTATAGAATCATTGCAATTTTCATCAAACCTCAAGAGGGTTATTTTTTCCTATTGCTAATTATTTATTTTTTTTTATGAGGGAAATGACCACACGATTCCAAAATTTCTCTGCACTTCTAAAATGCCAAGACAGTTTTAAAAATGAGACAAGGTGGGTGGAAAGAGTAGCCTTACCAAACACTAAGGTTTATTTTGAAATGATAACAAGAGAACAGTATGGTTTTAGAATAGGCTCAAAGGGAGAGATGGGAAAGGTTGTAGATTCCAGAAACACATGTCTGTCAGAGGTAGTATGACACATCAGTGGAAAAATAACGGGCATGTGAATAAATTGTGATGGGACAATGGTGTATTTCCGTGGGCAAAAGGAAGTCAAACCACTGTGTCACACCATATAGCTATTCAATTCCACATAGATTAAAACCATACATTTTAAAGGCAATATTTTAAAATTTATAGACAATAGTGTCAGAAATTATTATTAAGACATTTTATGAATGTTTTCTTAAGATAACAAAAGCAAATATTATAAAGATAAATATTGATACATTTGACTACAATGAAAATAAGAAATGTGTGTGTCAAAATATGCCATGAATATTGTAAAAAACATGTTATCTATTTCTCTAGAATATAAAAATATACATGTAAATTAATAAGAAAAAGGCAAAATATCCAGTTAAAAGTAAGCAAATACTTCCACAGCCAGTACAC
Organism: Mirza zaza; assembly: GCA_008750895.1. Taxonomy (NCBI): domain Eukaryota; kingdom Metazoa; phylum Chordata; class Mammalia; order Primates; family Cheirogaleidae; genus Mirza; species Mirza zaza. The sequence goes on from VSMD01108578.1 coordinate 66,155, forward strand.
AAAAATGTAAAACTTAAATAACCAACAAATATAAAAAAAATATGCTCAATGTTGTTGGCAATTAGGAGAATAAAAATGAAAACTGCAGTAAGATACCTAATAGGTTGGCAAATATTAAGATATTGTATTCATCAAGGTTCTTCAGAGAGAGAGAACCAACAAAATCTAGATGAGTAGATAGATAGACAGATGGGAGGGAATTTTGGGGGCGACCTGGCTCATGTGATTATGGAAGCTGAGAAACACCACAACAGGACATCTGCAAGCTGAAGACCCAGAGAAGCCAACAGTGTGGCTCAGTTCAAGTCCAAAAGCATCAAACCTGGGAAGCCAATAGTGTAACTCTCAGTCCAAGCCCAGAGGCCTGAGAACCCAGGCTGCCAGTGCAAGCCCTGGAATCTGAGGGCCAGAGAATCCAGAGTGCTGATCTCCAAGGGAAGGAGAAAAAGGGCATTCTGGCTCTAGAAAAGAGAGAGAGCAATTTGCCTTTCTCTGCCTTTTTGCTATATCTAGTCCCCCCGCCAGTTGCATGGTGCCTGCCTTCTTTGAGGGCAGATCTTCCTGGCTCTGTCCACTGACTCAGACACCAGTCTCCTCTGGAAACACCCTCACACAAAATGACATTTTACCAGCTATCTAGGTATCCCTTAATCAAATAAAGTTGACGTATAAAATTAACTATGATAGATATTTTATATGAAAAACCATTAGAATATGCATCTATGGTAACCATCATACATAGCAGATAATTGTACAAATTGTCTTAGTCTGTTTTGTACCACTATAACAAAATACCTGAGACTGGGTAATTTCTAATGAAGAGAAATTTATTGGCTCATGGTTCCTGAGGTTGGAAATCTAAGATCAAGAGGCCAACATCTGGCAAGGGACTTTTTTACTGCATCATCTCATGGCAGAATGGCAAAAACAGGGTGAAAAAGACAAAAGGGAACCGATCTCATCCTTTTATAAGAAACCCACTCCCACAATAACAACATCAATCCATTCCTGGGTAGACCCCCTCATGGCCTAATTACCTCTAAAAGGTTCCACTTGTTAATAGTGTTGCAATGGCAATTAAATTTCAACATGAGTTTGGAAGGGGACAAACATTCAAATCATAGCAACTGTGCAAATCATTTTGGTGAAAACTAACACTTACATGTTCTTAACTCAAAAAAATTCACACCTAGGTAGACCTTACAGAAAGCTTTGCATGTGTGAACTAGGAAACATGTGCAAGAATATACAAAGCAGCACTTTTTATAGCAGACAAAATCTGGAAACAACTTGAATTTCCATCAAAAGTAGATTAGATAAATAAATTGCAGCAAAAGCTACAATGCAATGTTGCAAAGCAATATAAAGATTGGTAATACAGCCATGGGTATCATCATAAATAAATCTTAGAAATATAATTTTCAGCAAAATAAGTAATAGTAGAATATCTAGAGTCTGATTCCAGTCATGTGAATTTCAAAGTCAGGTAAAATAAAATATCCCATTTTTTAAACATTAATGCATAGGTAACAAAATTATATATACAAAAAGCAAGAGAGTGCTATTACAAATGTCAGAATAGCTTAATGGAAAAAGTGGGGGCATGCAGTTGGGCAAGAGCACTCACAGGTTGTAGGTGTGGTAATTGCAAAGTCTTATTTTTTAATATCAGTGCTGATTACATGCATGTTCACATTATTATTGTTTTTTTAAATATATATATTATTTCTATTTTTTCTTGTTTCATATTGTATTTCTAATTAATAAGGTCTTTATCAGACAATACAGCAGGGTGTACTATTGCATGAGTAATATTGCTAAGGTAGAAACAGTATAATGTGCTGATGAAACCATATGTTAATTAGGATAATTAGACAGTGAGTTGCAAAATTCGAAGGAGGGATTCAGAGTTGATTTTGCAAAGGTAGATTCTAAATATTGTGGAAGACTTTAGTTGCTATCCAAGAAAATGGATTTTGTGGTCAAATAAGATATGTCAAAAGTTTCTGAAAAAGAGGTATAATATGAAAATATATGTTCACCACAAATCCTTAGAAGGAGCACACACACATGCACAATGCATGAAGCCGTGAGAAGAAAATGTAGAAAGTACTTAGGTGGCTAATTGGGTGGAGTGTGTTCATGGATTTAAAGTTGATTGGTTATAAGGAAAATGGAAATATATGCTTCTGAAGGTGCTTGTGTTCATTTTTGAAAGTGCTGTGTTAGAAAAGCCTGAAGGATAGCCAGGGGTTGTCTGCCAGGCGCTCGGGCATAAGGTGGGGAGATAGAAGGAAGTGAGGAAGCACAATATAGATTGAGGATCCCTTTACATGGAGTTATTTCATGGATAGCAATAATAGAAAGAGTTTGGGGAGCTCACAAATATATGGAAATTAAACACCTCACACCTAAATATCAAAGAAGTCAAAAAAGGACATAGAAAATACTTTGAAAAAATGAAAATAAAGACAGATGTAAACACTTACACTTACAAAATAGACAAAAGATCTCTCTAGACTTCCACATAAAGGCACTGAAAATAAAAACACAAACTAACCCTAAAGTATACAGAAGGAAGGAAATAATAAAAATTAGAGTTTAAATTAATAATTTATTAAAGTAAAAATATAGAGAAAATTAATAAAACCAAAAGTTATTTCTTTGGAAAGATCAACAAGATTGTCAAACTTTAGTTAGGTTGACACCCCACCCCCCAAAAAAAACAGAGTAAGAAATAAGACTTAAATTAATAGATTAGAAATGAAAGAGTGGATATTACTACTAAACTTGAAAAAATAAAAAGGATTATAAAGGAATATTATGAAGAATTTTACAACACTAAATTAGATAACTGAAATGAAATAGAAAACTACCTAAGAAGACACAAACTACTGAATCTAATTCAGGGAGAATTAGAAAATCTTTGTAGGCCTATAACAAGTAGTGATTAAATGAGTAATTAAAAAGCTATCCACAAATAAGCCTAGGCTCACATGACTATACTAACAAAATTCTAACAAACAATTAAAGAAGAATTGATATCAATTTTTCACAACCCTTCCAAAAAATAGAAGAGGATATTCTCTGAGGCCAGTATTTCCCTGATACTAAAACCAGAAAAAGACATCAAAAGAAAAGAAAACTAGAAACCAATAATCTCTTATGAATATGACTTCTACAAAATACTAACCAGATCCATCAACATATAAAAAAGATTACACACCATGAATAATTGAGATTTTTCTCAGGAATGAAAAATTGATTTAATATCCAAAAACCAATTAATGCAATAAACCATATCAATAGAACTTTTTAAAAAATGAGTATCTCAATAGATGCAGAAAAATCACTTGACAATTCCAACACTCATTCATAGTAAGAAACACTAAATAAACTAGGAATAGAAGGGAACTTCCTCAACATGATAAGGAACATATATAAAAATCCCAGAGCTAACTTCATACTTAATGGGTGAATGACTGGATTCTAAGATTGGCGCTATAAGATCAGGAATAAGAAACGGATGTTCATTCACCTTTTCTATTACAAATTGAATTAGAGATTATAGCAAAGGTAGCTTGGAAAGAAAAAGAAAGAGAAGACATCTAGACAGGAACAGAAGGAGTAAAACTATTTCAATTTTCTTATATATCAAAACTCTTAAGGAATCCACTAAAATATCATTAGAACTAATGAATAGGTTCAACAAGGCTGAAGAATCCAAGAGCAATATACAAAAATCAATTATATTTGTATACATGTGTGTCTTACTCTATCCAGAATACTATAATAAAAATGCCTCAAACTGGAGGGCTTATTTAATATAAACAACAGAATTTTACTTCTCACAGTTTTGGCAGCTTAGGAAGACATCGGCAGATTTGATATTTGGTGAGGGCCTGCCTTTTTATAGACTGCACCTTCTCCTTGGTCCTCACATGGTCAGAGGGGTGAGGACTCCCTCCCCAGCCTCTTCTGTAAGGGCACTAATCCCATTCATGAGGGCAGAGCCTCATGAATTACATCCCAAAGGCCATCTGTTAATACCATCACCTTGGGGTTTAGGATTTCAACATACAAATTTTGGATACATTCATATCATAGCAACCTGCAAAGAATAATTTACAAGTGAAATTAAGAATACAATTCCAAAATATTGAGGGGTAAATTTAACAAAAGAAGTCTAAAAATTATACTCTAAAAAGTATAAAACATTGTTTACAGAAATTTTAAAAGATCATAATAAATGGAATTGATATGTATGCTCATGATTCTGAATATTTAATATTCTTAAGACATTAATACTTCCAAAATCAGAACTAGAGATTCAACACTATCTCTATCAGAGTTTCAACTGAATTCTTTGTAAAACAAACTGATCCTAAAAGTGATATTTAATTGAAAAGGACCCGAAATATATAAAACAATCTGAAAAAGAACAAAGTAGGAAGACATACTTTCTGATTTCAAAACTTACTCTGAAGCAATAGTAGTTAAGACAGTATGGTACTGGCATAAGGATAGATATATAGATTGTCGTGGCCCGTTTACAGGATGGAGGATGAACACAGAACATAAAACACAAACTCAGAATACAAGGAAAACATGGACACACGTACAAACGGTTGACTTGAGTAATAATACACCAGGTCAGTTTTATTTTTATACTCTAAAAGATTAAAGTTAGTTCCTTGTACATAAGCACCCAGGCGTGGCACCGATAGCCATAAATTCTGGAATGCATAACCTTAGGGAAGCAGATATCCCCTGACTCAGAATTTCAAGGTGGTTCCTCTAGGCACTAGGCATAGATAAAGGACTGAGATTAGCAAGGATGGGCAAGGTGAGCCACAGGGGGCATTTCTCATCCCCAACTTCTCTTAAGTGACCCCCTAAGATCTTCAGCTGAACCCCAGCGACTATGCATGGCTTAGGTCACCCCTCCCTTGAGGGGTCTTACCCGTCATTGACTAACCAGCCATCTTATGGGGCGTATGCAGAAATCACAGGAACAATATGTTTATCGTGTGGCCTCCAGACCCCCAATGCTGTGGGGCGGGGTAGCTCTTGCTTACTTGCAACTCAAGTCCTTTGTTATGCCTCTAGGCAACAGCCTTGTTTATCACAAGGACCTTGTCCGGAACGGATTACTTTCAAACACTCTGGGCAGAACACGTACATTACTCACTAACTTTAATTCTTAAACTAGGAAAATATATGTCAGTCCCCTACAATAGATCAATGCTATAGAATTGAGATGCTAGAAATTATTCCATATATTCATGATCAATTGATTTTCAACAATGATTCCAAGGCCATTCAATAGAGAAATAAATTTTTTCACAACTGGATGGCCATATACCAGAGAGTGAAGCTTGACTCCTACCTCACACCATAGAAAAAAGTTAATTCAAAATGTATCATAGATTTAAATAGTAAGAGCTAAACCTATAAATCACTGAAAAAGAATGTAGGGGTAAATATTCATGATCTTGGATCATGTAGTGACTTCTTAGATATGACACCAAAAACATAAGGGCCCAAATTAAAAAAATAGGTAAATTGTCCCTCATCGAAATTAAAAACCTTTGTGTTCCAAAGAACTTTATTAGGAAAGTGAAAAAACAAATAACAAAATGGGATAAAATGTTTGAAAATCATTTATCTGATAAAGAACTTGCATTCAGCATATGTAAATAATTCTTACAACTCAGTAATAAAAATAAAGGCAAGTTAATTTTAAAATATGCAAAGGATTTGAATAGACATTTCTCTAATAAAGATATACCAATGGCCAATAAGCACAAGAAAAGATACTCAAGATCATTAGTCATTGAGGAAATGCAAATCAAAATCACAATAAGATACCACTTCATACACACTAGCATAGGTATAATCAAAAAATATGACAATAACAATTATTGATGAGGATGTGGAAAAATCAGAACATTCATGCATTGCTAGTGAAACTATAAAACAATGCAGCTACTTTGGAAAGCAATCTGGCATGTCCTCAAAACATTAAACATAGAGTTACCATATGACCAAACAAGTTACATATGACCATTGTGGAGTCACAGACTCAAAAGAAATGGAAACATGTCCACACTGAAACATGTACATGAATCCTTACAGCAGCTATTTTCATAATAGACAAGAGCTGAAAACAACTCAAATATCTATCAACTTATCAATGGGTAAAAATAATCATCAGTTGCAAAAGGAATGAAGTATGATACATGCTACAGCATGGATGAACCTTGAAGGGAAAGCACTATGATAGCAGAAAGAAGACAGTCACAAAAGATCATATATTATATAATCCCATTTACACAAAATTTCCAGAATAGGCAAATATTTGAGACAGGAACGATTTTGATGGTTGCCTAGGTCTGGGGAGATGGTGAGATTGAGGGCTGATGGCTAAATGGCATGGGATTTCCTTTGTGAGTGATGAAAAATGCTCTAAAATTGATTGTGTTAATGATTACATGACTCTGTGAGTATACTAAAACCACTGAACTATATTTTAAAAAGAGGGAGCAAGCAGAAATTTAACAAGGAGAGAAGGTCAAATAAGGATTTGGTAAGTTTCTTTTAATGATAGAACCAACTGAAGAGAAAAGTTGTTGTTGTTCTTAACAAGCTAGATCTTCTTCCATTTCCTTGTATTAAGTAAAAACAATATTCTCTTTTTATGTCTCTTGACTCATTGCCTTTCTTATTACCATTTATTCATTTATCTCTTAATTATTCCTGCATAAAATCTTAGATAATAACCATAGGGCTGAGAAAATGGAAATGAATATGGTTGGTTGAATTTCTCCTTTTAAAAAGACTGAGTAGCCTTTTATTCAAAATTCTGTGGAATCTATGACAGTTTTATATGTATATAGCTCTTGAGTAGTATAAACAAAACTAAAATTATTATTTTCTTTGTAATATATAAGAAGTGACATATGAGTGTACACAGGTTTTAAATTACATCCCCACTCACTCTTCTGTTATGCCCCTACTTCTCTGATGAGCGCATGGTCCCCAGCACACGCACAGTGCATTATGACAATGCAGCTCTCTCCCAGCACCCCATTCTGAAAGCCATCCCTGCAAAATGGATAGCTATGTGTTCCACAAAAGTCTCTACATTTCAACCTCAGTATATTGCCTTCTGTTCTCTCAGTCCCCACAAGTAGAAACCAGTAAGTCATCCTTGACTTCCTCCTCTCTTCCATCCCTTTGGAAAGATCCATTGATACAACAGAAATACAAAGGGTCAAAGAGATAATTATATGCCAATAATTTGCATAACCTAGAATAAATGGATAAATTCCTGGACACATTCAACCTACCATGACTGAACCATGAAGAAATAGAAAAATATGAACAGATCAATGAGTAAAGAGAAAAAATCAATACCAAAATGTCTCCCATCAAAGAAAAGCCCAGAACTCGATGGCTTCACTGCTAAATTTTACCAAACATTTAAACAAAAACTAATGCAAATCCTTCTCGAACCCTTTCAAAAAATTAAAGAAAAGGAAAAAATTCCAAACTCATTTTATGAGGCCAGCATTACCCTGATAGTAAAGCAAGACAAGGACACTACAAGAAAAGGCATCTACAAGCCAATATCTCTGATGATCATAAATGAAAAAAATCCTCAACACAGGTTGGGGAAAATGGCGGAGTAAAGGTAACCCCCCAGACTCCTGCTCCCAGAGCAGGAGGCATAGATCCTGGTCTCCTACATGCGAGTGAATCTCCCCACTACAAGGACAGCATCGAGAATCTGCAGAGGTTCAGCGCAGGACTCTAAAAGGAAAACAAGGTGATCGGGAGATAAGATCGTGTTCTCTGGAGAGTGCAAAGCAAACAATAGGGCGTGTGGGAGGGCGCCGGCCTGCCAGGCCAGGGGGTGAAGTGGGATCAGACCCACAGGAGAACTCCTTGCTTCCCCATTGACCTTCACACCCACCCACCCAGGGACCTGTCTGACGTTGGTGCCAAATCGAGGCAGGAGAAGAGGGTGCCGGAGGGTGCAGTCAATGGTGGAAAACACCATGATCTCCCCTGAGCCCCGTGCTAGGACAGCTCCAAGACAGGAGGAAACTGAACTGAGCTGATAGGGAAGGCAGTTAGATGTCTTGCCTCTGGTAACCAGCGGGACTGAGCCGGGGGCTCTAAGCTGGAACTGCCTAGGGTGAATAAGACTGCACAGGGCAGGCCAGTAAGAGCGAAGCCTATGGCTGAACAGGCGATCGGGCAGGCAGCATAGAAGAGGCTACGGGGTGTCCTGTTGACCCAGGCTCCCAACGTGGCACCTGCTGCACCCTAAACAGTCGCCCCCAGTACTGGTGCCCTGTGAGTAAGCAAACGGTCGCCATTGAGGGGGTCCACAGCTCAGCCGTCATATGGTGCGGTGGGCAAGCCCTCCTCCTCCGCCCAGCCTAGAGTCTCTCCTGAAAAATTCTGCCCCTACACAATCTGCGATCAGCTCGCCAGGCCTGGCTCCATCCATGAACTACTGAGAAGTCTAGCAGCCAAGGAGAGTTAGAGCCACTGGGGCACCAGGGTGTAGGGCAGACTGGGGAGATACATCCTCCCCCCAGCCCGCATCTCTCTTGCTGAAAATGGTAGGCTCCACCCCTAGAGGTGGGGCGAGACAAGAAAACCCACTCTCCCCCAGATCTAGGGAGAACCAGCTGAAACTCCCCTGTCAGGGGAACCTTCAAAGTGTGGTGGAAGAGCTCCCCACAGTGGCTGATCAAGAAACTATAAAACAGAGGACGCCTGAGCTCTAGCAATTGATCCAGCTGGGGAGAACCCAGCATAAAATCTCTGGTACAAAAAATCAAACCGAAAACACTCCCCCTAGGAGATACACCAGATCTCAAGAAATGGAGACTGAACAAACCCAAAACACTAAAATGACGGAAGAAGAATTCCAAAATTGGATTGTAAGAAAGCTCAATGATATGCAAGAAAAAATGGATAACCAATACAAGGACACTACAAAGAAGATACAGGATTTGGAACAAAGATTCACTAAGGAAATCAAGATCTTGAAGAAGAATCAATCCAATATCCTGGAAATGAAGAATTTATTCAGGGGAATTCAAAACACAGTGGAAAGCCTCAAAAATAGACTGGACCAAACAGAAGAAAAAAATGTCAGAGATTGAAGACATCTCCTTCAAATCAAATAAGTTAATCACAGAGTTAGAGCAGAAAAATAAGAGACATGAGCAAAGCTTACAAGAATTGTGGGATTACATGAAGAAAAATAACCTGTGGATCCACTGGATTCTGGAGAAGGAGGAATTAAAAACCTAAGCGTTGGATAAGATATTTGAAGAAATAATTGAGAAAAATTTCCCAGCTCTAACTAGTAACCTACAATTAGAAATTCAAGAGGCCAAAAGGCCTCCTGGGAGATACAATGCAAACAGGAAAACACCATGACATGTAGTCATCAGACTGACCAAAAATTCAACAAAAGAGATCATCCTACAAGCTGTAAGGCGAAAGAAACAGGTTACATACAAAGGAAAACCGATCCAAATAATGCCAGATTTCTCAACTGAGACAATACAAGCAAGGAGAGACTGGAGCCCCATTCTCACTCTTTTGAAGCAAAATAATGCCCAGCCTAGAATCTTGTACCCTGCAAAACTAAGCTTTATATATGAAGGAGAAATTAAGACATTCTCAGATAAGCAAAGTCTGAGAGAACTCACCAAGACAAGAACAAGAACCCTACAAGAAGTACTCAAAACAGTGTTATGCACAGAACACCATAATAAAAACTCACGAATATAAAAACAACCAAAACCCACGATTAAAGGCCAGATTTTACAATGGCTCAAGAGAGAAATCAAAGCAATGACATCCAACCCAACCGAATGAACAGTAATGTACCTCACCTATCAGTTCTCTCAATAAATGAGAATGGCTTAAACTCACCACTCAAGAGACATAGGCTGGCTGAATGGATAAGAAAATACAGGCCAAGTATATGCTGTCTTCAGGAAACACATCTAACCTGCAAGCATGCATATAGACTAAAAGTAAAGGGGTGGAAATCAGTACTTCAAGCAAGCAGAAACCAAAAGAAGGCTGGCATGGCAGTTCTAATCTCAGATGATTTCATTTTTAAACCAACAAAAGTAGTGAAAGACAAAGTTGGTCATTATATAATGGCGAAATGCACAGTTCAACAAGAAGAGATAACAATTTTAAATATATATGCACCCAACTTAGGTGCACCCAGATTCATAAAGCAAACCTTACTGGATCTAAGCAAATTGATTAACAGCAACTCCATAGTTGCTGGAGATTTCAACACCACACTGACTGCACAGGACAGATCCTCCAAACAGAAAATTAATAAAGAAATAATGGACTTAAAACTCTAGAACAATTGGATCTGACTGACATCTACAGGACATTCTACCCCAAATTCCACTGAATATACATTCTTCTCATCAGCCCATGGGACATTCTCTAGGATTGACCATATCCTAGGACACAAAGTAAGCCTCAAGAAATTTTAAAAAAATAGAAATAATACCATGTATTTTCTCAGATCACAGTGGAATAAAGGTAGAAATCAATCCTAACAGAAACTCATATTTCTACACAAAAATGTGGAAATTAAACAACCTCCTACTAAATGATTACTTCATAAATGAAGAAATCAATATGGAAATAAAAAATTCTATGAACAAAATAACAATGGAGAGACAAGTTATCAAATCCTCTAAGACACAGCTAAGGCAGTACTGAGAGGAAAGTTTATCTCCATAAACGCCTATAACCAAAAGTCAAAAAGATCACAAATAGACAGTCTAATGAAACGACTCAAAGAGCTAGAAAAAGAAGAACAGACCAACCCTAAACCCAGCAAAAGAAGTGAAATCAACAAGATCAAATCAGAACTAAACAAAATTGACAACAGGTAAGCTATACATGAGATTAATAAAACAAAAAGTAGGTTCTTTGAAAAAATAAACAAAATTGGCACACCATCGGCCAGGCTAACAAAAAGTAGAAAAGAGAAATCTCTAATAAGCTCCATCAGGAGCAAAAAAGAAGATATTAAAACTGATCCCAAGGAGATACAAGATATAATTTATGAATACTACAAAAACCTTTATGCACACAAACTGGAAAATGTGGAGGAAATGGACAAATTTCTAGAAACACACAGCCTCCCTAGGCTCAACCAGGAAGAAATAGAATTCCTGAACAGACCAATATCAAGAGCCAAAATAGAAATAGCAATTAAAAATCTCCCTAAAAAGAAAAGTCCCGGTCCAGATGGTTTCACACCTGAATTTTACCACACTTACAAAGAAAAACTGGTGCCTATCTTGCAGAAATTATTCCACAACATCGAGAAGAATGGAAACCTCCCTGACACCCTTTATAAAGCGAATATTACTCTGATACCAAAACCAGGAAAGGATGCAACAAAAAAATAAAACCATAGACCAATATCCCTAATGAATATAGATGCAAAAATTTTCAACAAAATCATAGCTAACCAAATCCAGACGCTTATCAAAAAAATAATCCATCACGACCAAGTGGGCTTTATCCCAGAGATGCAGGGATGGTTCAACATACATAAATCTATAAATGTAATTCACCACATAAACAGAAGCAAAAACAAAGACCACATGATTCTTTCAATAGATGCAGAAAAAGCTTTTGACAAAATTCAACACCCTTTCATGATACGAACACTTAAGAAAATAGGCATAGAAGGGACATACCTAAAAATGATACAAGCCATATTTGACAGACCCATAGCCAACATCATACTGAATGGGGAAAAACTGAAACCATTCCCACTTAGAACTGGAACCAGACAAGGCTGCCCACTATCTCCACTTCTATTCAACATAGTGCTGGATGTCCTGGCTACAGCAATCAGACACGAAAGTGGAATTAAAGGTATCCAAATTGGGACAGAAGAGATCAACTTTCACTGACTGCTGATGACATGATATTATATTTAGAAAACCCCAAAGATTCAACCAAGAAACTCCTGGAACTGATAAATGAATTTAGTAAAGTCACAGGATACAAAATCAACACACAGAAATCAGAAGCATTCATATATGCCAACAACATTCATATTGAGAACCAAATCAAAGGCTCAATTCCCTTCACAATAGCAACAAAGAAATTAAAGTACCTAGGAATATACTTAACCAAGGAGGTAAAAGACCTCTAACAGGGAGAACTATGAAACACTGAGGAAGGAAATAACAGAGGATATAAACACATGGAAATCCATGCTTGTGGGTCGGCAGACTCAACATTATTAAAATGTCTATACTACCCAAACTGATCTACAAATTCAACGCAATACCTATTAAAATCCCATCATCATTCTTCAAAGATACAGAAAAAATAATTTTACGCTTCGTTTGGAACCAAAGAAGACCCCGCATATCAAAAGCAAATCTAGGCAACAAAAACAAAATGGGAGGTATTAATATGCCAGATATCAAACTATACTTCACAGCTGTAGTAATTAAATCAATCTGGTATTGGCACAAAAATAGGAATGTTGACCTGTGATACAGATCGAGAATCCTGATATAAAACCATCCTCATATAGCCATCTAATCTTTGACAAAGCAGACAAAAACATACACTGGGGAAAAGAATCCCTTTTCAATAAATGGTGCTGGGAAAACTAGATAGCCACTTGTAGAAGGCTGAAGCAGGACCCACACCTTTCACCTCTCACAAAAATCAACTTTCTCTGGATAACAGACTTAAACCTAAGAAATGAAACTATTAGAATTCTAGAGGAAAATGTTGGAAACACTCTCCTAGACATCAGCCTAGGCAAAGAATTTATGAAGAAGACCCCAAAAGCAATCACAGCAGCAACAAAAATAAATAAATGGGACATGATCGAACTAAAAAGCTTCTGTACAGCCAAAGAAATAGTCATGAAAGTAAACTGACAACCTTCAGAATGGGAGAAAATTTTCGCATCCTACATATCTGATAAGGGGCTGATAACTACAATATACTTAGAACTCATGAAAATCAGCAAGAAAAAAATCAAACAACCCTATCAAAAAGTGGGCAAAGAACTTGAACAGAAACTTTTCTAAAGAAGACAGAAAAATGCCCAACAAACATATGAAAAAATGCTCACCATCTCTAATCATCAGAGAAATGCAAATCAAAACATTTCTAATCATCAGGGAAATGCAAATCAAAACTACAATGAGATATCACTTAACTCCAGTGAGAATGGCCTTTATCAAAAAGTCTCCAAATAACAAATACTGGCGTGGATGCGGAGAGAGAGGGACACTTCTACACTGCTGGTGGGACTGCAAACTAGTTCAACCTCTGTGGAAAGCAATATGGAGATACCTTAAAGCGATACAAGTGAATCTACCATTTGATCCAGCAATCCCACTACTGGGCAACTACCCAAAAGATCCAATGACACTCTACAAAAAAGACACCTGCACTCGAATGTTTATAGCAGCACAATTCATAATCGCAAGGCTGTGGAAACAGCCCAAGTGCCCATCAATCCAAGAATGGATTAATAAAATGTGGTATATGTATTCCATGGAGTACTATTCAGCTCTAAGAAACAACAGTGATGTAGCACATCTTATATTTTCCTGGTTAGAGCTGGAACCCATATTACTAAGTGAAGTATCCCAAGAATGGAAAAGCAAGCACCACATATATTCACCAGCAAACTGGTATTAACTGAGCAGCACCTAAGTGGAAACATAGGTACTACAGTAATAGGGTATTAGGCAGG
>VSMD01108579.1:0-12802 GCA_008750895.1 Mirza zaza
AAATATTAAACACTAAGTTTTATTTGTTTTCCTTATTACAACATAATGGAATTAAGATTTTGTGCAGAGAGCATGAGTTTGTGAGCCCTCTATCTAAGTTTATTTAAATTAGTAACATTAAAATAAGTAAATCTGTGAAATTAGATACAATCAGATAAAAATTTTAAAAAATCAGCACCAAACCATACAAATTAAACTGCAGATTAAAGAGATAATATTGAAAACAAAAGTAAACTGTGGAAGTATTATAAGAAAATGAGATTTATTTTGGTCACCATTTTAGAGAAGTCCTTTTTAAGCAGACACAAAGCTCAGAAGCTATAAACTATGACGTGCTTGACCTCATAAAATTTCATTTTACTCAAAGGCTCATGCCTCGGAGATAGCCACTCTTAAATATGTCAGATGCTTTTCCTGCTGTTATATCCTCAATTTCTATATTATATGCTTTTCCTACTCCCCATGTCATATAATGTCTTGAAAACTCATTACAACTGTTGAAGATTTACCTCTTACATCACAACCTCCACCACTCTTCTCCTATGTCATAATGCCAATATGGGTTATACTCAATTTGTAGTTAAACAGAGTTACATTTTCATGAGAATATTAACATTGTTTAATGTAGAGCCTTGTGGTGTGCTATAATTACATGTTCTGTATTGCCTATTTTTATTCACTTGCATAATTTTCTATGTACCCATCTTTATATTTTTTTCCTTCAGACTACTTTTGTTATTGAATAAATTAATTCTAAATGAACAGTTGTTCCTGAAAATCTCATGAGGAATGATCTTTGTTTAGACACAGATCTACTACCATCTTGGATATTTATCTTTTGGCTTTAATTACCTGTTCAATACAGTATATTAACAGTAATTTAATTAAAACGACATAACACAAGGTAAAATTTGTTTGCCCCTTGAAAATATTCTCTTTTTTTCTGCCAAATTACTAAAATTATCTTTACTTTTTAACTTTGAATGTGAATAGAATATATCTTAGTATAAATGTGTGGTTAATAGGTTTAATGTAATTGTGAAGAGCAAATTAACTCTGTGTGCTCAAGTCTTTAAATTTTACTAAGAAAGCTTTTAAAAGCAATATAATTTCTTAGATATTTTTATTTTTCTGTGTTTTCTTTCAAGCTTTAGATCATCAAAATTATTCCTTCAAAAATGCTAAATATATCTGCCCTCACTTTTTTGTTTGGTGTATCAATCATATTCTCCCTAAGCATTTTAAACTCTTTGATTATATTTTCCCTCTGAATTTTAGAAAAATTTTTAGAGTTTGTTAAATTTTTGTTGCTGCTAGTTGCTGTATTCAAAATGATTTTGAAATCTATTTTAGGGGTTTCCTCATATCTTAGACTACAGTGTTTTCATTTTAGTCATTAGCTAAACACACCCTCTCCATATAAATGTCCCATGCCTCCACCATAAAGGCCATTTCACTGTACATATTATAGGAGATGCCTAACAGAATTAAATATACACTCAAAAATTCAAAATTTATTTTGTTCAAATGTTTACTTTATCCTGAATACTAGCAATGCTATTTTCTTTCCATTTCTGATACAATGTTTTTCTTTGTGCAACTGTTCTTGCTGTTTTTCTTTTTTCCTATTAACTGTTTATTTAATTAATTTAACTTTTCTATTTAATTTTCCCTGAATAAGGAGATGTTTATTCAGGTCAGATTACCTAAACTATTATAAATTCATTTTTTAAAAATTTTGTAGCACTCATTATATGTGATTCGAATGGAATAGAGAAAACATGACTAGCTTAAACTTATGACAAAAATGACAGTTACCTTGACAATTTAGACAAGTGAGTCATGGAAACGGGATAAGAATAAAATTGTTCCAGCTGTTGCTATTAAAGCAGCGGGATCTGTAGCAATTTGCTAGCACCATTTTAGTCATATTTCAAATACTTTCTTACACTCTCCTATTAAAATAGCCATTAAACATTATGAAATGTTAAAATGGTTCAGCAGCACTGGAAAATATTATGGTGCAGTGTTTTCGATGTATTTAGAGTATAGTGTTTCTGTGAGGAAGTGGCCGGACCCAAGTGCCCAGCTCAGCACCTTGTGGGTCTTTCTTTTTCTTCTCTCTGGTCCTGCCCCACATACAACCCTGCATACTCTCTCTGCCTTCTGTCCTACTTAGTTTTCCTTTGCCCTTCATTGCAGAAGAGTGTGCCTCATTTTTGGTTGACAGCTGTTATATCGCCACATGAATGGTTTTCACGTTCCACCTTTGCTCTTTATTCTTTTCTGCCAAATTCTCTCCTCCTGTTCTGACAGGAATTCTTGGCAAGGAAGAAAAAGAATATGAACTACTTCAGGATATATGGCATAGACAGTTGACTTCAAACCCTATATGTGAAAGGTTTTTTACTTGGCATCTATTGTGGTATGCTTTGTACTACAATTTCTATATTATTTCATAATAATTCAAGTTCAGTATTTTGAGTATTTTATAGCCACAAATGTATAAATATTTTGCAAAGGCAGTCAACTGCTAACTTGCTTTCCCAATGGTTTACGATCTAGAATTGTGCTCTGGTTGCTATAGATCAAGTAAATGTTACTTTCGATTTAATACCATGCCTTGCCAGTACAGAATAGTTGATAACAAAAGTGTAATAAGTTATTTTTAAAACAAATACAGAAAAATTATACAATGTGCAGAACATGCCCTTATTTCTAGGAATTTCCCCGTGGTTTCCACAATGGATTGTATCAGCAGATTTGCATTACTGAAAAATGTTAAGAGTTCTCTGAAAAAGAGTGACCAGAATAATATATTTAATACATTATCTCTTCTGTCCAATCGCCAGCATTGAAAATTAAAGTTTTGAACAGCATTGGGCAATAGAAATACAATGTGAGCCACAGATATGAGCCACATTTAACAAGAACAAAGAAGCTGAAGAAATTAGCTTTAATAATGTATTTCATTTAGCTCAACATATCCAACATATCATTATTGATATGCAATTAATATTAAAAATGAGATATTTGCAATTCTGTGTTTATATTTAGTTTACAGTTAGAGCAGCATGACTCTATTTGTACTAGCTGCATTGCAGTTGCTTAATAGGCATATGTGGCTAGGGGGTTACCATGTTGCAAAGTGTAGAGCTAAACTGTGAGGTAAAGAACATTTCAATTCTTTCCTTCAATGAACAGTCAAAAACTCTTGAGAGAAGAAAGACTTATTTTTATACTAACTATATATTCCATCTAAAGTTACCTATTTATATAGATTATAATAAAAAGCAAAGATAAAAAGCAAAAATATAGGCAATGTCTATCCTAGATAAACTAAATTAACTAAATGATTTTCTAATATGTTATCATAAATACTTCTAGGCATTTGTAATAGAAAAACACACACACATATATTCAATTTTGTATATTCTTTGAAATAACTTTATTTTAACTTCCCTGACATATGGCAGGCTATAGTGAAAAGGATTTCTGCTTAATTTCAATTCTAGTAGGTATGATTATTTGATTTTGGACAAATTACCTAACTTCTTTTATAAAATGTTATCCTACTGATTTTGTGCATTGTTGTGAGGTTGGAAATACTATATCCATAAGAACTGGCATAGTCCCTGGCCTGTACTTAATAATTATTAACATAAAAAACAGCTCATCTTACATCACAAAACCTTTAAAAAAATAAGAACAAACAAGACCAAGATGAAGCTTGATAAATGGCAATTGACATGAGGAAGTCTTGGGAAAATATATTCAATAAAGGAAGTAATAGCAACACTTATTGTCCACTATATTTTGAGCCAGTAGACCTTCACATATATTAACTTTAATCATCTTGACAATAATGTAAAAAATAATTATTTCTGCTTATGAATGAATTTGTGAAGGACATTATATATATTTCCTTTTTATGTTTTATTTGTGTGGAAAGAAGTTTTCGTGTCAATAATTACTGAACATAATGGAAATATATCTTTGGATATCATATTAATATAGTTTTTTCATTAATCATTTCTTATTGACAATGTTTTTTCATCAGTATAAAATGAATATCATCACAGTATAAAGTGAAAAGGTATCTTCCCTGTTAAATTCCTCTATGACTCATCAGACCTTGACCTTGTTTAAGGACTGAGGGAGTGAGAGATGGAGGCCAATTCTGATCATCCATGTCTAGTAAGTTTATTGGCTGTGAAATATACATTCCATACTTCTTTTTTTTTCTCTCTTTGCTGGACTACTTTCATTTGTCATTTCTCACCCCAAGCTACAAGGTAAAGATACTCATCCTTATTCTCCTAAGTTTTGTTCTAGTGCCCTCCCCTTAAAATGTGAGCATGTAATGAATGCTGTGATTGCTTATAATTCTTTTGAAAAATATTATCAGTCGTAACATTATTCTAATTGTTGTATTATTATCAGTGACTTTCTAGAATGCCTGTATTCTAAATAAAAGAAATACATTGTGTGGAAAAGGTTATGCATGACAATAGCATTTTTCTATAACATTGCTTGCAAACACTTATTTAAGTGTAGAATTACCAGTTTAATTATGAGTAACTGAAATTTAAATGAATTTTCTGTTTCTTTATTTAATTGTACACCTCTCAAATTTTACAAAAAATGCATTTTAAGCTGATTTGGTAAGTTATATCATATATTATCAGTTTTGGAAATACCTTAAATTTCTGATTTGTAAGGAAATAAGCAGTTCTTTTTAGATAAACTTTGTTGGTACATATCTCTTAAAATCTGCATCATTCAGTGGATCATTAGAATTATTAGAGAAATTTGTGAAATAGTATACACTGAGAACCCTATTATCTATACAAAACATATGATCATCAAACTTTAGTTTCCATCATTTTGGCAAAGCTATATATGTATATATCTTATAGAATCAGCTATGCCTACAAGGTTTATTTATAAAAACAGCATTTCCTATTTTCAGTATATTATTTGCCCCTTCCAGTCTTTTCTTCCATAGCTCTAATTGATATGCTTTCCATCCAGACTCCACATTGTCTGTTGATTTCCACTGTGGAAGATAAAGACTTAACTCCCTCTTTCTTCTTCCCAAGACATACACATGTATGTCTTCCTCCCTGAATACTGCACCCTTTTCTCATTGAAAATTTCCTAAGCTCCATCAATGTTAATATTAGTATGTGTGTAATTCAAACTTGAGCTGTGCACTCAACTATATTTTTCGTTCCAGTATATCTTCAATTTCTGATCTTTTTTTTTTGCATTTGCTTAGTTGTCTGTATTCTTATTGCTATTTAATATTCCAGCCCAAATTCTCCACCAGATGTGTACATTCCACACAGTACAGTTAGTAACTTTAGGTCTCTTATCCATTTATACCCTGAAAATAAATCTCTCCCAATCTTCTGAGTTGCTCCATCCTCCACTACTTGCTCTCCATGCTGGCTGCCTAGTGGTTATACTAGACATTACACTCAGCCCCATTCTTTGAATCTTCCCTTCATCACATGACTTTCTGTTGCACAATTTAGTCTCTTATTTTGGTGGAACTTTTTCAGTTGTGTAAACTGAGAATTTATTTCAGTATTGTATGTATTATTTCATTTACTTCTGTCATTTAGTGTTCCATCCAAGGCCAAACATCTATTTTTTTATTTCATTGATATATGTTTTTATTATCCTTAATTTTATTTAAATTTAATATGTTGTTCTTTATTTCTTCTCGAGTTGGAAGCTTTGATCACTGATATTAAACCTTTTCCTTTACTCATAAGTACATATTTATACAGTGTTTCATACATAAATGATAATATAAATTATTATAATAGTAAAGATATAAATGCATCATATAATACGTAACATTATAATTATGTCATAATAATATAAATTAGGATAAAATAGAATATTAGCATAATATTCTACATGCACTATATTTTATATTTATATTTATGTAATGTATAATACATATTTTAATATACATATATTTATATTGATGTATTATACATGTAATACATTTTATTTATTTATTTATTTTCAGGACAGAGTCTCACTCTGTTGCCTGGGCTAGAGTGCCATAATGTCAACCTAGTTCATAGCAACCTCAAACTCTTGAGCTCAAGCAATCTTCCTGTCTCAGCCTTCCAAGCAGCTGGGACTACAGGCACGTGTCAACATGCTCAGTTAATTTTTGTTACTTTTAGTTGTCCAGCTAATTTCTTTCTATTTTTAGCAGAGATGTAGTCTCGCTCTTGCTGAGGTTGGTGTCACACTGACCTCAAGCGATCCTCCCACTTTGGCCTCCCAGAGGGCTAGGATTACAGGCGTGAGCTACCATGCCCGGCCTTTATATAATTTATGAGAATACATATTGCAATATATGTGCATACTATATAATATATTATTTATATATTATGATACTTACATACTATGAAATTATTATTACATAATTTAGTACATAATAATATTTAATATATTATATTTATTTAAAGTATGTTGCTTAATTTCCAAACATTTGGATATTTTTCTATCATTGAGTTTACATTTTAGTTTTACTCTAGAGAACATGTACTGTACATCAATCTTCTAATATTTGTTTAGACTTGATTATTAGAATAACATATTGTCAATTTTTATCAGTGTCTAGTCTTGAAACAATTTCATATTTTGCAGTTCTTGGTACATTTTTTATCAATATTCAAATCTTGTACACATGTACTTATTTTCTTTTCCTACTTGTTCACTCCTCTCTCATTTACTGAGAAATGTGTGCATAAATTTCCAACTGTGATTGGGGATCAGTCTTTCACCTTTGATATTTCCCTCAAGTTTTTATTTTTATATTTTGAGACTCTATAATTAGGAGAATCCCATGTTAGAAATGTTTACCTTTTTGTTCAGTTACTACTTCTGTCATTATTAAATGACTTGCTTTATTCCATTTTACCCTTTGTCCCAAGTATATTTTTATTGATATTAATACAACCAATTGTTTTTAGTGTTTTAAAGATTTTTCCTTTTACTACATTTGTTTAATCCTTTTACATTTAATGCAGCTACTGATATATTTGGGTTTATGTCTGCCAACTTATGTATATATATTTTTTATTTGTCATGTTTTCTTTTATTCCTCTTATATTTTCAAAAATATTAATCAGTTTTTTTAAATTGTTCCTCTGTTAGCTTTAATTTTTTTCTTTAATTTGGTATCAGCAGTTTGTGATGTTCCTAGGTTTTATTTTCTGTGCATTTATTCTGGTTGGTTTTTGCTAAGTGTATTGAACCATTATGCTGATCCATTTGATAGATTTAGAAAACTCTTATGCATTATTTCTATTCTGTCTTATTCTAAGTTCTCCTTTTAGGACTCTAATTTAAACCATTTTAACCACGTCCATCATCTCTAATGCTCTGTGCTTTTTGTTGTTGTTGTTGTTGTTATCTCTATGCTCTAGTTTTGGTGTTTATCACTGATCTTCTATTGCCTTCCAAATAATAATCCTGTCTTCTGCTATGTTCTCTTCACTATTAAACTCACTCTAATAGTTCTTAATTTCATATACTGTATTTCCAAAGATTCCATTTGATTCTTTTAGATAGATTCTAATGTTTTGCTGAAATACACTTCATTTGTCCAGCATGTCCATGTCCATGTTTTCCTGTATTTTCAACAATGTATAAATTATATCTACTGTTAAATTCTTGCCTAAAACTCCAATATCTGGCTTTGAGTCTGCTTGCATTGATAGGTTTATTTTTTGATTATGCATTATTTTTGGCATGTATAATTTTTAATTTTATGCTGGACATTGTATATGCTATTGTACAGAAACTCTGGATTGTTTTGACATCCTCTAAGAACTTTGGATTCTGTTCTATCAAACCATTAAATTAATGGAGGATCGCCCTTTTTCTGTTGATGCTTGGATTTAAGCCATTTTAACACAGGTCTATTTTAATTTATCTACATATTGAGAAAGAGCTCTTACTACTACAGCCTGCTTTTACTTGTAGGCAATAGTATTTCTGGTGTCTCAACTGATGCCTAATGTGTGTACCAAGCTCTCTCTACCATGACTGGGAAGGAACTTCAACATTTCCTCAGTATTGTGAGACCTTTGCAAGCTCAGCTCTGCCTCTGTTTTCTGTTTGATCTCCTAGAATCTTGGG
Source organism: Mirza zaza (assembly GCA_008750895.1). Classification (NCBI taxonomy): domain Eukaryota; kingdom Metazoa; phylum Chordata; class Mammalia; order Primates; family Cheirogaleidae; genus Mirza; species Mirza zaza. The sequence goes on from VSMD01108579.1 coordinate 8,176, forward strand.
CTGCACATGATTAGCTTAAGCCTTCACAAGTATTTTACAGATATGTTTGGAACACTTGCTGCCACTTTCCTCCTCTCTGATATTTTGGTATCCAAATTCTAAGCACTTTCATAGCCACAGACTCTGACCTCGGTTTTCTCCTTCCACTCATAAAGACCAGTGCTCTCCACGTGACTTTATTTCTCCATGTAGCAATTTGAAAACTTCCCCTCATGAGAAATTCAGGGTTTATGTGAGTCTTACTTTATGCATGTCCCTTCTCTTGAAGATCATGGCAGGGCACAATATATTCAAACATGTTTTGATACCTTTTGGGCCCACTTTTATTTTTGTTTACAGCTGTTAGATAAGTCTAATACCAGCTACTTTGTCTTGTTCAGAAACTATTAAGGTCTTGACAACTATTTCTGCCACTCCCTAATAAAACCAAAAATTCTATTCGATCTCCTGCTAAGTTCAAACCTTCTCTGCATGTTTCTACTACTTCTCTGGCCTAGATTAAAGTTATCTCTTCCTTAGATTCCTACAGTAGGTTTTAACTCATATCTCCACTTCAAGGCCACACTCTACATTAAATCGTTGTCTTCTAGAAACACAATTGCTGTCATTCTCCAAGCAAAAACTATTCAACAACTTATTTGTAAACTTAGTATAAATTTTTGAACTCCTTACATTGACCTATAAAATTTAGGATGATGTAAGCCTTCTAAATGGTTTTCTATGCACTCTCTGTTCCTTCTCTATGCTTCAGCAGCATTGATTTTTTTTTTTTTTAATTTCCTGAACCTGCAAAGCTTTGCCTGTAGCAATGCTTTAGTACAGTCTGTTTCTTTATGGCCATGACATTGTGTTCATCATTCTTTCCTGGAATTCTTCTTCTTGCCAGCTGACAGCTTAAATGTCACTCCCTTGATGAGGTATTCCCTGATCACATAGAACTTTACCCTTATTCTCACAGCACCCTGATCTTTTGATTCACATCACTTATCAAAATATAACTTGCTACTTGTATACAGGTGTGTGCTCATGTTTAGCATCTTTATTTTCTACCAGATGTAAGCATTATGAGGAGAGAGAGTATATCTTTGTGGTTTGTTTTATTTACCACTCTATGCCCAGTGCTTTGCTTTGGTATGTGGTATATAATAACTGTTATATACTTATGATATATATTGGTAATGAATAAATGTTCAATAATTATTTAATTAATGAAGGGTGTATTACACAATATTTAACTTCAGAAAGAAAACATTTTAAAAATCAACATTTTGAAGCTTGATGGAGAATCAAAAACTTTTAAAAATTTTAGAAATTTGGAATGGAATAAACTATAATCATAATTTCTGTGTAATAAACATTCCCTCTGATAAGATCACCTGCACTTAAATCACTCCAGTCTTAGGAAACTCACTATTTCACAAGGAAGTGTATTTAATTTTAGTCAATTCCTATTATTTAAAAAGTGATTTTATTACATTCAATATAATTTAAGCATTATATTTGCTATAATTGTATGATAAGAGTCCTCTCAATTTTCCAAAAGAATCCTGAAAACAATGGCACATATACTTTTTTTCATTTGTGATTTCTCCTGAATAGTAAATACACAACGATGCACTTAAGAATAAAAATTATTGTTACATTCATTGAATGTCAAAAAATGGCATTCCATTTTAGGATGCTTTATCACAATTAGGATTATTTAAGTTATACATGTATTTTTTTATCCCTGTGAACTTTTAATGATTCATATTTGCATGCACTGCATATAAGGAGTTTTGAATTTTAGCCAAAATGAAAATAATATGAAATAGATTTTAAAGAACAAAATTTATGGGGAAAAATTCTCCTATTTTAGCTAACATTTTAAAAGGTATGTCAAAAACTTTTGTCTTTATAGAATTCACATTTGCCATTGGTTATATTTTCATAAAAGAAACAAAAATCTTTGTGTGTGTATGTATGCATTAGAGTATATAGAATAATGTATTTTGAATGAGAAGCCTCATATGTAATCTGCAAAGTTCACTTGACTTACTTTAGTGTGTGTGTATTATATGAAATATTATTAGAAACATTCTATACTCCCTCACACAGAATTGAAATGATGATCAAATGAGAAGATATATTTGAAAGCATTTTTAAATTTTTTAAGTGAAAATGTCCTGTTGCTGAATCATTTTTATTATCACCATTCTTTAGAGGTTTGCTTACAAGAGTGACCCACTTTCTCCGAGTTCTTTTTTGGGATTATATTAGACACTTATAAAATTGTATTAACTTATATGGGTTACTTAGATACCATTTTGTGAGTTATTGTTTTAGTACAATAAGGTACATTTTCAAAATTGCTGCCTATGGACCATTATTAATCTAGTAAAATGAAACTATCTGGTAGTCTAATTACATATCCAACCTTTATAAGATTCTGGCTGAATAAAAATATGAATTAAATGTGATAAGATGGTGCTTTAAACATTATACTAAAATCAAAGGATATATCCTCTTTTTATTTTCATATATAAAATGATTGCTGACATAGAAATTTGTAAGCAATCCTTGTCAAGACAGTACTATAAGATTATTCATTGACCTTCCTTCCTTTTCTCTTAACATACCAGTTAGAAATAAAACCTATTCTTAAAAAGTTATTTTGAAAGCTAGGTATGTTCACTGGTATAAATAGATCTCCTAACTGACCAGAAACAACACAAAACCACAACAGCAGGAGACTTGTAGCCAGGTAATGCCTATCTTTGGATCCAAATATGGGCATTGGGTCCTGGGAGTTCAACTCCTTGAGGTTGGTAAGGACCAAAGTCACCCCTTATTAATCAGGATGGAAGGAAAGAGAAAAAGCATTAATGACGAACACAGGGTTCCTAAAACTTCTCATCAAGTCAAAAGCATGCTATCAAAATTAATCAAGAAAAAAGAGGAAACACACACAAATAACTTTTAAAAACAATATAACTAAAGCTATAGTTAATATTTATAAAGCATAAGTGAAGCTTATAAAAAGCTTTAACCATTAAAATTGCCAATTTAAATGATATTGAATTTTTCAGAGAATAATTTCTATTGTACCATAAAATAGGAAAGATTATTAAATACTTCATTCATGAATTAAATTCCTTATTTCTACTTGAAACAAATAAATCATGTTTTACAGCTTCATTTTCCATGTGAATTTTTCCAAAGCCTTTATGGAACAAATTTAAGAAAATATTTTAGAGAAGCTCAAGAGATCACTTTCCTAATGTTTTAGAAGATAGTAAACTATTGAAACTTAAACTTGATGAGAACCACATAAGAAAAGAGAATTTTACATTAATCTATGATTATGGGTGCAAAAATTCTAAGTAGTAAACTTAGCAAATGGGATCCAGAAGTGTTATAAAATATTCATCATGACCATATGGTGTTTATTCTCAGAATTCAAGGATGGTTCTCTAGCAGAAAATGTTAGAATTATTTCACCACTCCAATTAATTGAGAAAATTATATGATTATTACATAAAAATAATAAAACCGTTTAAAAATATTGACATTTATGACAAAAACTAAAAACATAAAAAAACTTCCTTTACCTAGGGAAAATTTCTACTTGAAATTTATAGCAAATATCATTTTTCACAGTAGAGCATTGACTCTTTCAGTGAATTCAGAAACAAACAAAATAGCAACAAAATAACCACTATCTCCCCTAATCAATTTTGTACCTTAGTAAAACAAACTTGTATAATAAAGTGGAAAAAAGTTATAAATATTGGAAAAAAGAGATAAATTTACTATCATATAGTGACAAAATACATAACTAAAATAATTATATAAAAAGAAAAAGTTGTATAAAAAGAAAATAAACAAGTTTTCTTGACAAAAGTTCAGCAGGTAATTAATCTAAAAACATAACAAGAATGAGCAAATTGGAGCTTTCCTTCTAAGACCCAGAACAAAGCAAAGATGTACCCTCTCACCACTGCTCTTCGACATCATTCTAGAAGCCCTAATGCAATAAAATCAAAAACTAGAAGATATACAAATTGGAAAAGAAGAAATAAAACTATCTTTGTTCACAGGTGAAATGATTGTCTATGTAGAAAATCCGAAAGAATTGCCAACCTGTGGGGAGCAATAAGCAATTACAACAGAGTTGCTGGACACAAGGTTAATACAAAAATTCAGCACATTTCTATATGCCAGCAGTGAATAAGGGAAATTTGAAATTAAAAATATAAACCCATTTACATTATCACCCCAAAAAGTGAAATATTAGGTATAAATTAAAGCAAACTATTTATAAGATCTATATGAGAAAAACTACAAAACTGATGAAAGAAATCAAAGAACTAAATAAATGGAGAGATATTCCTTGTTCATGGAGAAGAAGACTCAATATTGTCAAGATGTCAGTTCTTCCTAACTTGATGTGTAGATTCAATTCAATACCAATCAATATCCCAGCAAGTTATTTTGTGTCAACAAATTAATTTAAAGTTTATATGTTCAAGTCCTTTGCCCACTTTTTAATAGGGTTATTTGATTTTTTCTTGCTGATTTTCGAGAGTTCTAAGTATATTCTAGTTATCAACCCCTTATCGGATGCGTAGGATGCAAAAATTTTCTC